>BMAO01013143.1:0-29663 GCA_019973975.1 Trichonephila clavata | reverse complement strand
ATTTAGAACAAGAGATGAATGTAGTGTGTTTCAGGCTGAATTGCTTTCCATAGCTCAAGAAGTTTCTTGGATCTGTATTAGCGAAAACCTTTCCTCAAATTCCTTACTTTGCAGCTATTCTCTTTTATAGTTGTATCTCTTAAATATCATTAATTATCAAAATCAACTGATTGTTAAAACCCAAAAAAATTAATCTCAATTTTCTTCAAAGCAGAGGTGTACAAGGTTTTTTTTTTTCCTTTTGTTCGAGGTCATACGGGAATCTATGGTAATGAACGTGCTAATTGGTTTGCAAAAGAAGCAACAAAATTAAGCAATTTGATTCCTATGAGCATTCCGAAATCACAAAAATTTTCTTAAGGAAGAAATTATTTCTGAGTTGAATAACTTATATCAAATATCAAATAATGATCACTTCAACAAAGAATTTGATTCTATTCAGAGACGTTTAAAGGCTAAACATTTTCATCCTAACTTTAAACTTATCCAGTTTCTAACTGGGCATGGAAACTTTAAAGCATATTTGAAACGTTTCAATTTGTCGCCTACTGACCAGTGTTCTTGCTCCAGTGACACAGTCCAGGATGTCAAGCATTTGATATTTGCTTGTACTAAATTCTCTTCCGAAAGACGTACTCTACAAAAGAACAATATAGCGTGGTCTCCTCCTTTATCTGCCTTTGTTCAGAGCAAATCTTCTTTTCCATCGTTTTGTGCATTAATTAATAACATTTATTCCAGTATTATTTGATTGAATTTTTTTTTGTGTTTGCTATCAATTACTGTACGTATATGTACAGATGTGTATTTGCATGCATATATATATATATATACATATGTTTGTGTGTGCATGTATGCTTCATGTATTTGTATTTTGAAAATCTCATTATGTTCATACAAGTGTTCCCAAGCCTTCACGATTGTATAATTTTAATTACTGAATGTCTCCATTTTTTTGTATGTGAGCAATTTTGTATTTTGTTCTGTATTTATTGTATTTGCATCCCTTCTTTTTTCCCTTTTCATGTCCATTTGTGCCTGTATCCCTCTACTTGAAACTTCCTACCACTATTGATTGAGTATTGACTTATGTTTGTAAGCCTTGTGTTATACTGGTAAGCACACAAGGAGTCTATCTAGAGTCTTAACAAAAAAAATTAAATTAATATGTAGAGATGATGATAACACTTCAGCTAGTATGTTCTTAGCTTGATTTTTTCATCACGTGAAGATATTAACATCCAATTTGCTTTCAAAAGTAACTGCTCACTTTATCCTACACAAAGTAACTTTTGTAGCACGAGGTAAACGAAAAATACCGATTAATAGAAAATTATATAGAGAAGTTACAACATTTTTACACATTTCAATTATTATGATGTACCAAAATTTAAATAATAGCAGAAAGTAGTTTACTTATGTCAGTGGATTTATAAAAAGCATAAAATTGTATGATCTATTTGGTAATCATACTACATTACACCTTGTTATAAAATTAAAAAAGGTGATTAGTAAGGATATTGCAGGCAACTGCATTTGCAATCTCTTAGGAGTGAGCTATGGTGATAAAACGATCAATACGTCAGTTTTTTAAAAAAAAATTAATAATAAAACAGAAGTTAATAGAAAATTTATAAAAGTTGTCAATTACTATTGAATTGATTTTGTTAGCACCTGAATAATTGACGTATGTCAGATAAAAAACAAACACATATATTTATTTATTTATTTATTTTGCTAAAAAATTACTTTTTGTGATTGAAAATCAATTTTTTTCTACGAAACTAAAACATTCAAATTTTTGTCCCCTATATGATTTTTTTTCTAAAAAAGTTGATTTTTTTTACCCTACAGTCCTTACAGTTTTCTAAATTATTTGTTGAGAATTCACTACACTCTCTTATTATTTATTGAATCATACTAACCCGTAATATTTTTAGAATGAATATTATTCTCAGAAAAACTTTTGCTTATCCTATACATAATTTTAATTTATCTGATTGGATTAAATGTTACTTGTTATTGGTGACACAGATATAGTAATTTTAATCTGAAATAAATAAAACGACAAATATACCCCTGAACTGGTACCACTAATCCTAAATTAAACACAATTTTAAGAAAGAATTTAAGAGATTCAATTTCATTTCACATTCGGAATTTTAAATTCTTCCACTCTATGCCACTCTCTTTTAAATTTTAAGTTTGCTGTTAACTACTATTGTCTTTTTATTCTGTCGGCTACATTAAGTAAATTAATATCAACAAGCGATTATTGGGAATATTTGCAATATCATTGATAAACAATATTAATGAAAAATATTGATTATCGCATGAAGCTTCAGAAAGCATAACTTCGTAACAAGGGATATGCAGAAATAAAATAGTTTAAAAAGTGAATAAAAAAAAAAGAAAGTTGTTAAAAATTGTACTAATTAAATCGATTAAGATGTTTAAAACTGTATTTTAAATAAAGAAAATAAAAGCTTTTGGTTATCAGGTTTCAATCGTTTAATTAAATAATAACAAGGATACGTTAACTAATTAATAACATTCGAATTACCCGCACAAGTTTTATATTTTTCTACTTGAAATAAAATACTGGTAACAATCTTTTCACGTATTCATTCAGTGTGAGCAGAGCATCCCGACTAAGTATCACATATTTATAAGCTTAGTAAAAAAATTACGTTGCTTTTTATTAATTAAACCAAATTTTAATTTAAATGTAGACAACCAGAAAAGTAGCCGTTAAGTTCCATTTGTGTGTGAATTCCCTACACTTTGTGAAGGATCTGTACACACGACCTTCTAACTAATCCTCTTGGGAAAACTTTGGGGCTAGAATTCGCGTTAATTCTCAACCCTTCCTTTCAAGAAGAAACCTTGCTGTGGAGATTAGTTTGATTATATAAAGTCAAGGTTTTGTAATTGTAAGAGAGAAGGAGTGGAGGCACTGTTGTGGTGATTCGAATGTGAGATTTAATTAATTATCATAACTTGAGTTAACACCAGAGTTTGCCACTATAATAAATAAGTGTATTGAGAATTTATAGTCTAAGATAGATTAGGTTAAATTAAACTAATTACTTGCGCTTGTTCACTTAGGGTTCATTGCCTTCTTTATATCCTTCCTAAGGCCCCCCCTTGTAGTTTAACTTGTGGTTGATTGGTGTGCTTGAATAGTAATAAAATAATTATTATTATGTAAGTTTCTGGTCATGCTTTGTTTCCCTCCACACCCTTAGGTAGGCAGGACGGTGAGAGAGCGATTTCAAATGGAAATCACTCACAACTTAAAATGGTAGTCTCTAATAAAAGCAAATGAATAAGCATATTAGGAGTGATATAAGCAAGAGCGGCAATCACCCTAGACGAAGTTAACAGTGATAGAAATAAAAAGCGATTTTAAAAATCGCATTAATACCTTGTCTCAGGTTTGGAAAACAGGAAAATGTCACTATAAATACTAAGTAACGAATAAAGTAGCGTTGGGTGATAAACAAATTCTTAATAATTACAAAGTGGCAAGAAATAATTAAAAAAGTTTATTTGAATTGAAGGAAATGTTTCCCGATTAGAAATTCTCTCCTGGAATTGGAAAATGTATTTAGTTCTGCAATGATAGAATGATCCCCCTGGGGGGGGGGAGTGCTCCACAGTTTGAGAAACGCTGGTTTACTGAAATATGTAAGTTTTGGTTGTACTGATCCCATCTTAGAGCAGCATGACGGCTATTGGGGATGGGATTAATAATTTTGAGGTCATTGTCAAGTGACACCATCTTAATACTTAAACAGATAATTCACACCGTTATTAGTTCCATTTGAATGTAACGATAAGGTAAGAACACCTTACAAGATCACTCGGAAATTGTATTCCATGATTAACACATAAATTTTTTAAAAAAATCTAAAGGAAAAGATCCCTTTACTAATTTGATATTAAGTTACGCAATCTTATTCTCGATTGTTAAAACATATTTAATAGTAGATCTATTTTTCAAATAATGCATTTAATCTTATAATTGAATTATATTGTATTTGGATTCGACATTACATATGAATGAAGATAAAAAATTTTAAATATTACTTAGGGCTTTTGAGTATCTTTTAAATCATCTTCGATAAAAGAACACATAATGGAATCCATTCCAGTCTCAATTTTAAGTAAAAATTTAGGACATGTAACAGTATGTATTCTAAAGATGAAAAAGTGAAAAATTCAATTTGACATAAACCTGTCTGTCACCCTAAATGATAGTTTTCTTAAAAATGAAAATAGATCTTTGGGATTTAAAAAAAATAAAAAAAACATATCTCACTTTACATACTATACAAAATAACTCCTTATGCAAATTTATGTTTTAAGCAGTTTTGGGAACATAATTAAATTACCAAAATTTAGCCAAGGCTTTTTATTCCATCACGAACATTAAAATGTTAAATATTTCGAATATCTTTAGCAAATTATTAAAATAAAATATAGCATATATTGCAATAAATCAGCGTGTTTTCAACATTTGCTAATGCTACAATCTTAATTGATTGTTCGTATCTATAGAAAAGCTATTTTTTATTTTTTATGCTAACTCACAAAACGTTATTTGATATGGGAATGATCACATCCAAAGTTTGTTCAACCTCTGGCGATAAAGTTCGGTGAATGAAGTCAAAACGGCCGATCTGGCAACATTGACGAAACAAAATGCTGCCCTTCTGTAGAGACAGGTGTTGACAATCTTCCCCCACACTTTGGGGATTGCAATATCGGACCAAAAGTTCAATACCGGCATTCGGTATTTCTTAGAACTTAATACGGGATACCGGTATTAGAAATTTTAGAAAAAGAAAGAAAACACACAATTTTTTCTTTGTTTAACTTGCCAGTTTTACTATAGATTGGGAATATTATAAGAAATATAATTGGTAATTTATATACTATAACAAAGCACTAAATAAGTAAAGGAACACCTTATTTATTTTAATCACAAAAAGGGCAAATATTAATATTCAATCTACTATTACAAATTTTGGAATGCAATCTTAAAAAACATAATGCATCAATTGTACTATCATTAAGCCTGAAACGTAATTTTGGCCAAAAATTACCGGCTATCGAAAACGCTCTTTCGACATTTACGCTAGTCGGTGGTACTGTTAGCAATGTACGATGTACTTTTTCTAAGTATTTACCTCTAAATCCCTCATCCACAAATAAATCGAGTTCTCGTCGGATGGTTTTGGCTATAGCTGATTTCTGTACTGTATTTTGGTATGTGGAAATTTTTTTAGATATCACTAATTCTAATTTTTGTTCAAGGGTCAATATCTTTTCATTATTGACATTAGTGTCATCATCTTCTATAACTGTACCGAATTCTTCTGAATGTAAATAGGTTTGTGGGTAAAAAATTTCAAGAAAATTTACTATAAACTTGATCAAATTTGATTTGGTTAGTCTCTTTTCTTCTTTTTCATTTTTAAAATCATTTTAATTATGTAAATACCATAAGACATATTCTATTGCTGTATGCCTTTATTTTGTGCGATGTTTCAATGTAATGTTCTTCAAACAAAGATGTGTTCTGTTCTTTCAGTGACTGCAACATGAAATTTATTGTTGCACTAGCTGTTAATATAAATTAGAATCTCTCTTACATAATGCCACAACAGCCAGTTTTATTGAAATTAGAGCTGATACAGTTCTGGATATTAAGTCGAATTCACTATCCGAAAAATTAATTTGCAGTTTTAAGTCGATAATTGTCTTTTTGATTGGATTTTTCAGTTTCAAAAATCGTTCCATCATTAAGAGTAAACTGTTCCAACGTGTTTTAGAATCTACAATTAACACATGCTCTTTTTTATTTTCAGTTAGTACATATTTTTGAAATAAGGCATTTTTTTTTGTAGGCGAACGTTCAAATACCTTAACAATTTTTCGAACTTAATTAATTATAGGAAGCAATTCTTGATGAGTTAATATTTCATCCTCATTAGCAAGATCTTCAACAATTACATTGTCATTATCTTCATTGTCGGTATCACTCTCACTCTCTTCAAAGTCGGAATCCAAAATTTCTATATCCACAGTATTTGAATTCTTCTGTTCCTTATTGTTTTGGTATAATACATCTATTACTCCTAATTGAATTCCATGAGCATAGCACAACTGCTGATTTGCACCAATCAACTTTCCAACTTTTTTCATAACTGTTGCCCCATCAGTCGTTATAGATACAATATCTTCTATCAGGGATAATCCATGTTTCGCTAATTTAGATTTAAGCACCTCCACACATTTTTTGGCTGGCATACTTCCTGAGGCATGTGTAAGTCCTATATTCCAAATTTTTTCAGAATGAATGTTTATATTTAAATAGCTTCTATTTCTTATACTCTTCCATTCATCAAATGTAACTTTACTTTTAATTGTATTAGCTCGTGTTTCAAAGAATTACGAACACATTTACTGTAGTTTATAAGAGTTTTCTTATAGTATTAATCGATGTGGGTAGATTTTTAAAACCTCTGGCGGATAGTGATTTTCTTAATTCAGTAGAAGTGCAAACCACTCGAAATGGCAAACCACCTAATGCTGTCATTTTACTTATAATTTCATCCAAATTATCTTTTTTTTTCGAAATAATCTAAAATCCCTGACGGCTTGGGCTTAGAAACTGTGCTTAAATTTGCACCTTCATCGCAATTAGGTTCTTTCCTCTTTAACAAATTTGTATCATGTTTCGTTTTTAAATGCGTATGGAGTCCTTTACTTCCTCCATTCATTTTAACAACTCTAGAACATTTTTTTTACTTTGTGCCACCATATTATTTTCATTATATAAATAATGAAACCAAACCGATGTATTATCAACTGATTTTTTATGCCCTTTAAAGTTATTCATTATTATGGGTTATTATTTATGAGTATATATATAATGAATCTGAAAAATATTTTGAACACTAAAGTATATGCAAAATCCATATGAATAACAAACTCACCAATTTGAAAATTATCGAAATATTACGCATTTTCTTCAGAAGTAAAACCTTAGTTTCTCAGATACGAAATCAGATTACGAATCGTGCACAAGTGCTGAAGCGATCTAAGCTGTAATAAGACAGTTTTGGCCTTGGAGGATTCAGATATTTTATAACTTATCTTGATTGCATGATGCAACTTAGTATTCACAGTAAGGGAATTCAATTTCGCCCGTAAGGGAGCCATTTTAGTAACAGGTGTTGATGGATGAAGGAAGGCAGATGAAATTGGATATGTTATTCCTCTTTCAACGAGAACTTCTTTAGGAGTAGTGTATTTAGTTCTATTTGCCAGAGAAATAATTTATATGTCTATATTTTTAAGTTCAGATTAATAGTCATTTATCGTGTTGTATGTGGAAATGAAAAAATCAGATGATGGATTTAATGAGTTGCCTCAGAACTGTAGAATCAGCAAGGAAAAATAAAAATAAAAACAGAATGAGTGGAATAAGGAAGTTCAATATCTTCACCTTCTGTATGGAAGTAAAATTATTTCATTTATAATATATTTTAATCATGGTGCAATAATTAATAACGTACACTATTTTGCTATGTTGGCAATCCCTGAACATATAGTGGAAACAATTTTAAAAACTTCTAGTAAATACTGAAAAACCGGTATTTAAACTTGTGAATACCGGTATTTCGAAACTGTACAAATGGCTCAAAATACCGGTATTCGGTATCCCGGTATTGCAATCCCTACCCCACAGTTGTTCAGTTGAGACTCTTTTGTGTTCCATGTAAGACTTGTTTTACAAAGTGCTTGTTTAGTATGTTGGTTGTTAACTGAGAACTGGAAAATGAACGAATAAAAGACCAATTTCAAGTTTTGTTTTAAACTTGAAAAAACATGAAAAGAAACTTAGGCAATGCTGGTACAGATTTCTGAAGTTCAAGTTCTATCCATGAAGTGTGTGTATGAGTGGTTTGCTTGTTTTGGAAAAGCAGTGAAGGTGTTTCTGATTACCCCCACAGCGGAAGACGAAAGACCTTCGTCAGTGACGAAAACATTGACAAAGTGAGGAAATGATCGTCAATTAACTGATGAGAAAAGCGTGTTATCGATATTGACGATATTCCTAACATCCAACGAAACATGACGAGGTTTTTGAACTCCATCCCAAACGAAGACTTCTTGCAAAGTTTCTAGGACATGTATAGCAGATCTCAGTGGTACATAGTTATGGGAGGTGACTATTTCAAACAGCAAGGTAACTTTAGTTAATATTTCATCTACGTTAATGTTACAGGACTATTCACCGAACTTTATTGTCAGAGGTTGCATATTCCCCAGATACCTTTTATTATTATAATCATTCGAATGATCAAAAATATCTCCAGATGAATGATAACATCTCGTAACTATGTGAAAATTAAACACGTATTTTCAACAATCCACGTTGATTGTGCATTACAATTCTTTTTTCCTGAGTGAAAAAGCTTATTAAGAATAAATACAAAATATGCCAACTTAAGCAACATAAATTTAACAACAGATGGTTATATATTAGCGATTGAACTACGTCATTAGAAATACATGAAGTACTGAATTAAAACAAATTTAATTTAAAGAATCCAATTCAAAATGTATTCAAAATAAGGAAAATAAAAACATTGATAAAAATAGGTTGAGTTGATGTGAATTTTTCTTTTCTTCTTCTTTCCGCATGGCAATTAAATTAATCAGCATGCATTTACTTCAATCTAAATGTACCATGTTTCTCTCTCTCTCTCTCTCTCATTTTTTTATGTTTCTATATATATATATTTATATATTATATATATATATATATATTAGTGATCCTTATTGTTGTTTCCTTCCCTGAGAGAAGGAA
Organism: Trichonephila clavata; assembly: GCA_019973975.1. NCBI lineage: Eukaryota > Metazoa > Arthropoda > Arachnida > Araneae > Nephilidae > Trichonephila > Trichonephila clavata. The sequence continues at coordinate 20,776 of BMAO01013143.1, read as the reverse complement.
TGAAAGTTGACATTGCCTGTGAGACAGGTTGGACTTCTTAACGATAGATAGCTACACCACCTATCTCCACCTCCACAATTTTGGCATGGAACTGAAGGGGAGGGAAATATTCTCCAGTCCCCTGCACTCGTGGTTTCTGCTGCTACCACCCACAAGACTTTTGGACCCACTGATTTAACGAGCACGTACTCTGTCTATACTCGGTGGTAATTAGTGGAATCGGGCATCGAGCCCAGGCCCTCAGGTCTGGAATCCGATGCTCTAAACACTAGGCGACCCACGGCCCTAACCTTATTGTTATTTGATTATTTTATTACTCATATACTTACTTTATTTTCACCTTGTGGTGTAATACTTTTGACTTAAAGCAATTGTTCTGGAAAGTTTTCTGTAATTGTTTTTCCCAATTCAATTACATCTAAGCACTTCCGCAACACCTAAGTCTTTAACATCCTTTTTAGGAAATGGTAGGCGTATAAAGACTTATCCTTAAGGACATGTCTTTGAATTACTTACTCCTGAATAATAAAATCAAGTTAGACAAAGTTTCTTCCCATTAAGCTTCGCAATTAAACAGAGAAACATTAATTCACTCTCCTCGCTCTCCTTTTCCAATAACAAGAATAAAAATTGAAAAAGTATAATTTTCAGTAAACTATAAACAATTGATAGGAAGCATAACATTGCATTCCAAGAATCAGTATTGTTGAAAAAACAATTAGCATTTTTAGAGTTCTTACACTTTTAATTGATTAATGATTCTATATGATTACTTAGCACTCATGGTAGCTTAAAAATGCATTATCTGAAAACACTTCATATGATTGCTTGTATAAATTACAACATTTTCTTAGCTTCATAATTATGTCTCTTTGTAAAGCATCATTACTTATTTTACTTTGAATTTTCTTGAAACTAAGACAATAAAGTCTAGTTGAAAATATAATAAATCTGAATTTTTTTACATTGATTTTTGTATTATGGTTTTAGACATATTTCGAGATCACAATAGCTTAAAATTTATCATTTGCTTAAAAATATTTTCGAAAAATAAGAATGTGTTGGAATTAATCCTTGACATAATATACTCATTCGTCCATAAATAAATTGAAATATGAAGCTTAATTTTAAATTAATGAAGGGTAGAATAATCAAACTACCATTAACTATATATTAAATGTATTATAGTTAGTATGAAAAATTAATGCGAATTTTTTCTCTTTCAATTGATGGAATCTTTATGTGTAAAATTTAGAGTGAATGCTTTATACTAGTTTTGAGCAATTTGTAAGCAAATATATTCTACTTTGAACAACAGATTTAAAATTTCTTATTATAAATTTAATCGTATTATCATAACATATTAAATGATGGTAAAATTGCAATAAATGTAACATAAATAAATCGTGAAAATATTTATAAATACGACAAATAAACAATCAATGACTACTTATTTTAAAGTAAAATATCTGCTTATTCAACAAGATCTAATTGAAAAAGACACACGTATAAATTGTTTTGGTAAGTAAATAAGGCAATTTGACCTGGATAAGAATTGTTACGAAAAACTTTTATACAAAGGAAATTAAAACGATTACTTTAGTGACAAATAATTCAACTCTAAGGGAATTCGAGAATGAAATTAAAAGTTATTCAGATTAATTTCAAGTTAATTCAGCGAGGTTATTTGCAAAAATTACATTATTTATTCTGTGTTTTTATTATAAAAAAAAGCCATTATTTTTAAGGTATCCGAATACTTGCGACAACTTCTTTAAAAAAATTGGAGGTATGGGGATTTTTTGTGGTTTTTAGGTTTGGAAAATTAAGAAGATAAAAAGAAATTATTAGTATTAAAATGGGGAAAAAAATGGGTAAAAATTTACAAAAAATAACATAAACGGGGCATATTCTGTACTAAAACTTAATGAGCAAATGTTCAATTTTTATATTCTGATATGTTGCTATGTTATTCATTTTTAAACTAACCTTCAGGATAAGAGACATTTTAATTTATACAAAACTAGAGCACTTATTTTATCTAGAGCAATTTATCTTAATACGAGAGACCGTAAATATTGTAATAAAACAGTTATTGATATATATCTGAAGGTTAAAACACCTCTACTTTATACAGAACATACACAAAAAATTCCAGTTAATTATTTTCAAAACTTTTTCAGCAATCACTCTGACCCTTTGAGCATTTAAAAAAAAACACATTTCGAGTAAAACGCGTTTTAAAGTATATCTTGCTTAAATTAATGGCATCTGCTTTTACTAAAACACTTGTAATTTTTGTTCTAATGAACGGAAAATAATAAACTTGGTATTTTTATAAAGCTGATAAGATAGTCTATAAAAATATTATAACAAAGTTGTCAATTTTTGAAAAAATTCCTAATTTTAGGGTAGTCGTATACCTTAAACAGTTGTAGGTGTGAATCAAAGCAACTGATGCATCGAAATCTGTGTTTACAAAACAATTTTTTCCTTATTCGTTGTCAATGTTTCTTTTTCTGTTTACAATATAAAATCTACCTCACATTTTTTCATTCTACAGATTTTCATTCATTACTTAATCTGTAAAATGAAAAAAGCTACAAATAAAATAAAGAATTATTTCTCCTAGAAACATAAGAGATAGAACTTAGCGTTTTGTAAAAAATGTAAATTTAATCCATTTGGAATAAAATGGGATTTTATTTCGCTAATATTATAAGTCTTTTAATTGGTTCTTCTTAATATTTGCGAACAATTATTTTGAATTCGAAATACAATTTTCTAAAAAAAAATCCTACATTTTATTCAAATTCTATAAAATGTACCGAATAAAAATAAATGTAATTTACTTGTGCATGCCGAATTTAAATGAAAAAGGAAAATTATTTGGTAATTATTTTTAATAAAAGAATATAACTGTGCTATATAACAGTTCTAAATAATATAAAAATGGTTTCTCAACCAATTTCCTTTTGATTATCTTGAAGAATTTCCTGGAGTTGAGAATACTTTTTCAGATTTTGTACGGTAAAAGAGAAAAGTTATTTAATAAAAATATTTACTTTTGCATTTTTTTTATTTAAATGTACAATGTGGAACTTATTGTGAATTATACATTTTTATCAAAGCATTATGATGTTTAAATGGCACTCCGGGATTATAGATAAGAGACTCAATTTTTTCCTATCGTATTAGCTGTCTTCGTCGTAGCAATCTTTCTCCATTTCCACCTTGTTATTCTTATCCCAGTCATTTTTCTTTCTTATTTTTACATTTTGTTGTTTTGTCAGTATAGATTTCATAAAATTAACAACACACCCTGTTATTTTCACAAATTTACTTCCTGACCCTGCCGCGCGTTGCCGTGGCTTTGTTTTAATACGTTGATTTACATTATTACAGGCTATTCAATGCAGTCAAATTAAATTTCTTTTACAATTTTGGAGATTTGAAATAAAGCATAAAACAATTAATTGTTTTTAATTTTGCACTTTATTCATCTCCTATTTGAGTATAATATAATGCATGAATTACTTACGAAGTTATTGAGTAACAACATATGAAGATTTAGTCTTATAAAGGAGGTGAATAACATTGAATTTCAGCAATTTTCAATATTATTTTTTATCATTTTAAAATATAAAAATAAGTAATTCTAATATAACTAATCGCTAATTGGTGCACAATATTTTTCGGTACAGGTGCACAATATTATTCGGTAATTAATTATTATCATTCTTTTGATTTGCTTCCTTATTTTATAACCTCGTATTTTGCTAACTCAAATTGCTTCGACGATTTTTCCTCACATGAGCATATATTTTCTAAGTCCAAGCATCAAATAGACATTGTTTGGCTTTAAGATTTATTGATGGTCATCATGAAAACCAAACGAATCGGGAATCGAAGCCTTTTGAATGATGTTGGAGATTCTAACGGTCAACGGAAAATGTGGGAACTGGACGATTTCTCCTTTAAGCTGTACAGTTAAAATGTTCACTTCAAGAATCTTCCCGGTAATTCTTTTGATGATCAAATGTGTACCATTGAATAATCTAGGGGGATTTAAGTTACGCAGCAGAGTAACTAGTGAATCAATCTTCAACCGAAAATTGTGTGGTGGTATTCCTGATATATCCAGAGAATTCAAAAACTTAGTTGTCAAATTTATGGTTTCGTTTTCATCAATAATAGTGTCAATTGACTTAAAAGGCATTGGATCCCCTGGCAACAACTCTGAATCTGAAAGTTTATTTCGTCAATGTCAACATTTTTTTTTGGTTAAGGTATAATAGTATTACAGAGCGAATCGTTTTCTAGATAATTGTACAGTATATCCAGGGAGAGATTCTCAATCAATTCCTTTTTTGTTTGAACAACAGTACAGAAGTTGTCTGGATATTTGATACATTATGTATTGGGACGCAGTTCTACTTCACCGTTTCCAATATTTAACATTTGTTTAGAAAATATTTGCTCCGATTAATCATCTTGCAATTGAACTTGCGTGTTTATGTTATTTAAAGTGTTTCAACGTTTCACCATAAAAACGATTATTTTAAACATGTGTTAATCCCGTGAGCAAAAGTAGATCAAAGAATTACTGCTAATGTCTGTCGGAAATCACCAGACGTAGCACGAAATAACTCCCGAATATTTTTTGTTACCGTTTAAATATTGCAAAATTCAATGTAATGCTTTGAAGGAATGTTTATGCAGCATGGTACACTTATCCCTGATTATGACTGATCTCATTTGCAATACCGTATCCAATCCGCTTTTTTTTCCCTATGGTACATATTGTTTCTGGTTTCTTATGAATGTCTAAAGGAAGCTTGAATGTGGAATGTGAAGTTTGTCCACCATCTAACAAAGTGAAAACAATACCTGAAGATGCAACTTCCTATTGCAACTGCATTTTCGCAAGGCTGTGCCTGCGAGTTTAGTTGCTATAGGAAATGAAAATCCGGATGCGAGACTCAAACGCAAAGTCATTCGACCACATTCTGGCAATATTACGGGCAAAGTTATGGAAGTTTTTGAAATCCTAATCCAGATTCTCCTTTCCCACCCTTAGATGAACTCGGTGCCTACTTTCGGCGCACCTACTCCTACAAGTTCAGTCCCTGAAGGGTCCTGCATTATTCGGAAATGTTACGGTAGTTTCTAAAATCAAACTTCAGATATTCTTGTTTCCTTTCCATCCAGAAAAACACTAGGATAGCACTTTTCAGACCCCAAGAAATTTAAGGTAAACTCCTGGCATGGTTTGCGTAATATACGGTCATCTGGCATTATTTGACATAGTTGTGGGATTTTCTTGAATTGGATTGGGAATATTTAGATTGACAGTTTCGAATTACGTCCAGGAGCCACTTTTTGTGTTCTTACGTGTGCAAGTTAGGCCGGTGTTGCTGTCCATGAATATTACGGTCATCCGGTATTATTCAGAAAAGTTATCGGAACTCCTAAAATTTGGTTTCAGATTCTTCTTCCGCACCCCGAAACGTACACGGACTGACTTTTGTTGGCCTGAGCCAGCAAGTTCAGCCCCTGGAGAGGGGCGTTATGTTTGTCCGACATTATCCGACTGTTACCGGAATTTCTAAAATTCTTGTTCAGATTCTTGTTTACCATTCTGAAATACACCAGAAGCACACTTTTCTCACTCCAAGACTTTAAAGGTACGGTCCTACTACAGTTCGCGTAATAGACGGTCGTCTGGAATTATCCGGCAATTTTATGTTACGTTCTCAGATTGGATATCAGATTCGGATTGCCCGTTTTGAAATACGACAGGGACCAAGTTTTCCCACCCCAAGGCATTTAAGATAAGCCCCCGCTACAGTGTGTCTAAAGTACAGTCGACTGGCATTATTCGGCAAAGTTACAGGTATTATTGGGAAGCAATTCAAAATTCAGATTCCTCGTCCCGAAAGACGTTGGGATCTCACTTTTCGTGCACCTGGGTCGACAAAATCCACTTCCGTAGACACACGAGCATTGCGACATTTTACGAATTTTCCCGTTTTCCGGATTCTTTACATTTCCAACAATAAAAATTAAATTAATTAATTGAAAGTCATTAAATGAAATAAATACTATCCTATATTTTAAATTGGACGAAATTGTAATGATGGACAGTTCCTACTTCCCTCTAACCTCCCTTGTCTACTCTTGAACCCAGCTAGATGTGTAGGAGGAACTAATTGATCAGATGACATAATTCACTAAAATCGTTTATTTATCACAATATTCAACACAGACACAATAATAATCCAATTAAGATAGTTTTGATCAATAATTAGAGCGCGTAGGTGAGACCAGTTAGCATGGGGATAATATTTACAGACATTCAACTAATTTTTACGATAACATATACTAGCTTGTTTTTAACTCGGACGCACCCTCACAATTTACTTTCTAACTTCTATTTAAATAAGGAGCACAATACCTGAACTCTTGTAATTCAAAAGTCCTATAGATCAGGCCTTGAACACTAAAGGTTGGCTTGATCACCACGCATCCAAGCGATCCTTACTTTGGTGATCTTCAGTTCACACTTTGATAATCTTAGATTCTCACTTCACTAACTCTCAAAACTCGCGAATACAGAATTTATACAATGAACTTAATTTGCATAATCACGTTTACTTATCTTCGGTGAAAGTTGGTTGAATTAATTATTTCCCTTAAAGAATCCTCAAGAAGTTTGTAGAGCGGCGTATAGATCCGTCTCAAAATGACACACAATATGCAAAATTATTTTAAAATCGGTTGAGTAGCTTCGGAGTTCATCGCGGACAGACAAACACCATGACATGGGATTGTTATATATAAAAATAAATGTTTTCCGAGAGGGGCACCAAGTTTGGAATCTTCACTAACAAAAGCAAATAACAAATAATCGATTATATCTGAAATTTAAAAAAAGGGAAATGAAACCATCTTTCTTCATACATCATACAGAATGATAAAATTCATAACAAATCATAATAACGTTAATATTACTTCTTTTTCTATAAGAATAGTCATGAAAGAAAGCATTTTAAAAACCAATATTAAACGATTTTTATCAGATCTTTTTTTAAAAAATTGATTACCTCTACAGTAGAACAAGTAAGCATTTTTGAAGATTTATAATTCAATAAAATGAATTTTTCAAAACATCTCAAGAAATATATGTTGGAGTGGAATTGGAATAACATTTAAATAAATTCTTGCCTTTAAAAAATCTCTTATCCTTTTAAACATACAAGATATTTTATGGTTTCTCTATTTGCCTTAAAAGAAATAAATTTATTTTTTAATGAGACTAAATATTCATTTGTGTGTAACTGAAGAAAAAATATTCTCTTGCTAGATGTAAGAATTAGTTTAATCAGCGTTCTTAAAAAAAACTGAGAATTTTTTATGAGTTGAAACAACATATTGAAAAAGAAAGAGGAGCAATTTGATGACTTTTTCCATGAGTATTTTCAGTTACCTTTCAACCATTTTTAATTTAAAAGAATGCAGAATTTTTTTAAAAAAAAATCCCTTAATCAATGAAATTGTTTAAATAAGAACGTTTTTACTTTTGTTCTAGATGATTAATTTTTTTTCTTTAATGCCTACTCATTTAATCGGGATAATAAGGGAGTTTTTTTCTTAGATTAAAATAATAGTACAAATTTAATTTTAAGTACCATTAATGCAAAAACTGCAATGCAAAAAAATAGTATTGCTCTGATTTAATTTGAATATTAAAAAAAATCAACTATAGAACAATTCAACAAAGGGATTAAGTTAATTGCCAACATTGTGTCGGACAAACTTTTATGTCGTCTTTAATGTGTTTTAACATTTCGAATAGCAATATACGGATTATTTTTATACTATCTGAAAATAAATCTTCAAAAATGATTTAACAGTATACAACACAAATGTACATTTTATTATTGAAATAGCCCCTCTCTCTTATTAGATATCTCTTAAATCCTAAAGAAAGTTTTTTATACTTGGGATAAAATTACAGCAAAAAAAATCTAAAGCTCTGTTTATAAATTTATGTGCATATTTATGTGTGTTAAATTAATCAAAATAATTAATACATGCCAACAAAATTTTAACGAATTGAATATTTTTTTTAAAAACAAATTTCCATTAACGTAAATTGCAATTTTTGAGTAGTGTATAATAAAATGTTTAACTTTTCTTTCAAAACAATTTATTGTAAAAGTTTGAAAGATATTGGTTTGGTTAACTGATTTCAACCGTGATTTTTGCATGCATAGTGGATGAACGAATGAGCGAGTGTTTATTATTTCGCACTTTAATGACCTCGTAATTTTGAATCTATGTCAAAAACGAGGACGACATTTGAACTGGCACTTCTTTTCAAAACTAGCACATCACACCAACCCATAATGAGCCATAACAGAATGCATGCTGATGTGGAGTTATCTTCCGAAAGGTTTCTAAGGGAATCTTTAATAATATTCATCTCTGAAAATAATGCATAATCACAAGCATAAGTGTATGAAAATATGATTAAAATGGCATAAGCCAGCTTCTTTAAATAGTTAAATGTGTCTGGAATCAAATCCCCGCCATCACGCGACCCATTGTTCATAATACTTCATAAATAACTTTGTTACTTTGAACGGTGCAGTGCCCAAAATATTGTGTCGCGTGCCATCAGTGGCACGCGTGCCATTGATTCACCATCCCTGCTTTAGACTATCGCAGGCACAACAAAAGAAGGAATTTGCGAGAAGGACATTTTTGTATCACAAAATAATAAAGATACTCTTTATTGAAAGATTATTATTTACTAGCTTTTTTTTACCCGCGACTTCGTTCGCGTTGATATCTTAATCTTAATTTGTATTAAAATTTCTGGGATTGCAGGAATATATATGCTTTTGCCTAACTTGGCAATATTTCTCAGTTTGAGTTTGACATTTAATAAATGTAACGTAATAAACATTCAGCATTTAATAAAAGACCCATTTAAAAATTGATTTTAGTGAAGATGTTAAATTACATTATGTTTCAGTTATTTGTTACAAATGTGAGAAAAATTTTATAAAATTTCCGATATATGCATAATTTTGCACCAACTTGGCGGGGTTAAGCAGCTCCCGCAATATCGCTTGCGTAGTTCCCGTAGGAATATGGGGATAAATTATACCCTATGTTACTATCTGATAATAAGGCTTTCCGTTGGTGAAATAATTTTTAAAATTGGTTTAGTTGTTTAGGCATGAAAGCGTAATGAACAAACAAACTTACATTCCCATTTATAATATTACTAAGATAAAAGTTACCTATGAGGAAAATTGTAGGCTAAAACAAAGTTCTTTTTGTAAAGTAACGAACTTGTGAAGTATACTTTAATTGTGACGCCTTCAGATCAGAATAAACAACTGGCATTGCATTTAATAAGATAACGTCTCTTTATTTATGCCTGGATAAGTAATATTAAAAACAATTGAAGAAACTTGAAGAGATCTGACTAACCAAGCTTCTGTGAAATAATTATTTCAAGAAAGTTATTTAACTAACAATCTCGACCGAAGTCTTCTAACGGCACGTATGGAATATACTCACGAATCTCGTCAAGTGGTTTTCCTTAGGAATTCTCTAATGAGATAGTCTCTCCATAGTTTCTCTCTTAAACAATGACTGTACCTCTAAAATTTCACAACTGAGTACCGTACTTATAATTTCCACAGTAATCTGTTAACTGACGCCTTCTTCTTACTAAACTTTTGATTACATAGCCAAACTCATTTGCATTCATCACTGTTGCTTTACACAAGGCGAGGTTCTGATATCAAACAACTTCATAAATTAGCCCCAGATTATCGTTAAGGTAAACTTGTTTAGAAACTCGCAGGAGATCCTAGAAAATATTACGGAATGTTATATTTATCTTAATAATATAAAACAAAATTTTGTGCTTGATAGTTGTTTAAAAAAAATGGTAAAGATAATTTTATATTTTTTAAAATTGAAACAAAAATACTTGTTAATTTATGAATTCACTGGTTTGAAATTAGGAAGTATAGAAAGTAATTAAATTAAATCTACTTCATGAATGTTTTTATCTTTAGATTTAATAATTTTAATTTTCCACATGGTTTTTTTTCAAATTTTAAATATTATTAAATTTATTCCAAAACTTTTACCCCATACTGCTTTCAAAAATCGTACTTTGTCTCAGATTGTAATACAATATTTTGAAAGAATGAATATATCATAAAAAAGCAAATTTACTGCATGTTGTTATTAGATTCCAAATTTCTTCATTAAGTACAATCCTGTAAAAATTCGAGAAAAAATATATCGTATAGTTGAAAAAGAGTATAATACTGATTGCACAGTCAATACAGTCTAATGGGAAAAAGCACGTAATTGGTATTAAAGACACAATTACATGCTTTTTTAGAGAGACAATTTAAGTTTCCGAAATAAAATCGTAAGCTATATCTGTATCTGAAGTAATTGTTAAATAAAATCAGAAGTACTCCAAGAGAATTTGCAATACTATTAAGAATATGTCAAATTAAAATAAATTTCAATTAGTTAAATATATTTATGAAAGTTGACTTTTTAAAAAAAAAATGTTGTAATATTTTGTTTTCTTTTTCTTCATAAAATACAATGCTTTTCTTAAAAGGAAAAATTTCAACTAAATTGTTAAGCTGTTTTTTTTTTTTTTTGAAAAAAAGAATGCAAGTTATATTTTAAGTAATGTATTTTTTCATATAAACCTTAAAAGAAAAACAAAATAAAAATACTCATTAAAGTTTTATGATCATTCGGAAAATCTGATGAACTACTTTTTAAAAAAATAAATTGTTTGAGAACATAACTTTTTTTATTGAAAAACCAGTTAATATTTAAGAATAATTTTCAAATATTTGCATTTAGTTTTTTCAATGTAGATTCATGATTATTCTAGATTTCCTGATTATTTATAAAAATTATTATAAAAGTGATTAAATTTTTTGATTTACTTAAAATAGAATATATTTATACATAAAGTATTATTAATAGAAGAAATTCTCGCTTTGTATACAAGGGTACAAATGGCACAAACTGTGTCTCTTTGTAGAAACATCTGCATCTCTGTATGAGTACAAAAAAGACTTCCTGTAGAATGTAAAATGTTGTAGCCTCCGCTACTACATTCATTTCATCACGTGATCTACTCACTGCTTTTGTAATGCTTTCCTTGTTCCTCAATAGAAGCAAGGAAAGTTAGATTATTTTCATTTTCAATGCAGTCCTAAAGGTTAAGAGGTTCAGAAGTTAATCGCAGTTGTTGACGAAGTACGAGTTAGTGTCCATGAGTATCCTTCAGAGTTAGAAAGGGAATAGAATGGCTTTCAGTTCTAAAGCGTTAAACTTTGAAGCTCTCGGTGGTTCCCTTTCAATTTCTTTGAAAATAAAAGAATAAACATAAGCTTTTTTTTTATGCAAATCTGAATATTTCACTATTTATATCTCATTTTAAGATTCTGCGAGAGGCGATGGTATAGAAAGTTCGAATGATTTGGTATAGAACTAAATTCCATTTAGTTATTTTCTTATATGGCTAAACTTTCAAAGTTCTTTTTATGTTTCACTTTTGAATTAAACTTTTGCAATAAGTCATTCTGTTTTTAAAATGAAAGAAATCTCAGATTGTACCTGAGACTCAGACAACAGCTTTTGTGTAGATTTCATTCACATTAGAATGATACCGTTAAAACAGTGGCAACAGTTTTAATCAAAAATTGCCATCTGGTAAAAGTATTTTGTTTCAAATTCAGAATATGATAAAATAAAATTGAAGCCGTGGAATATGATAATTAAGGCAAAAATAAAAAAATTGACTAGTTAAAATGAAACATATTTGTAGAAATTTTAACCTTCTCGGAAGACCTCTCTGGTAGAATAACCCTACCTTCGATTTAGAACAAAGGATATAGATGATACAGAACTAACCATGACAAAACATTTTATACAAATTTATATAAAAGGAGATTGTGTAAATAAAGAAAAATATAGCAAAATATCACCAAAATGCCTTAAGATTTTAAGATTCAAAACTTAAGTTCATTATCAGACATCTTGAAATAAATGTCTGTTTATGAGTTAAACAGTTGGTTAAATTAAAACCCACTTAATAACATATCGCTATGCTTCCTTAAAAGTAAAGAAAAAATGTATCTTTATACATTTTTTTAAATTTGAAATTTTGTATTTTAACATCAGAAGTTTGAATATGGAAGCTCGAAATATTGATGTTGCGTTAGTACAAAAGCCTCATTCGTACAAGGGAACTCTTCCTGGATTTCCTTCATCTTACAGAGTTTTCTTTAGTCATTCTTTCGATATAATTAAAGCAGCCATTATTGTCAGAAATAGAAATATTTCAACCTTTCTAGATCTAAATCACCTTGATTACAACATGGTGACAGTACATTTAAATATTAATAAAATATCCTTTTTGTTTCTTTCCTACTATTTCGAACCCTCCAAGAATATTGATTTCGATTTAGAAAAAATTAACCAAATTTTTTCCAAGATGCCTATTAACAGACTGGTCTGGTCAATGGACGCCAATAGCAAATCTGAAACATGGTTCAGTACCCTTTCCAACTCTAGAGGTTCCAAGCTCACCGATTTTATTAGTGCCCATAACCTCTTCGTCATTAATGAAGATTGCGGTCCTACATTTTGCGGCTCTCAAGGATCTAGCTACATTGACGTAACTGCAGTTGGAACTGATTTGCTGGAAGATGTTTCTTGTTGGCATTTGCCTGCTTATGATTCTCTCTCCGACCACAAAGCAATTGAGTTCGATATTGTTCTTAATACCAATTCTCCAACAAAAAATGGTGACGTCTGTATCTTCCATCTGAAAAAAGCGAACTGGAAACTCTTCCATGACTCATCGAAAAACTTGCTGTCAAGAATTAGAAATCTCATCGACTCCTGCCAAAATCCAGAATCTTTGAATGATCTCGTAAATGATCTCCTTTCTATAATTCAGAATTCTTGTAAAATGTCCATTCCAATTAAAAAGCAAGGGATGCACAGAATTCCTTGGTGGACAACAGAAATTGGGTGCATGAGAAAGCACGTTAATGCTGCAAGACGAAGATTCCAGAGATGTAAGAATATCGCTTTAAGAGAAATTTATAAAAGTAAATACCAAGAATTAAGAGCTAATTATAATTTAAAACTTTTAGATGCAAAATTAAGCTCATGGAGAGAATTTTTGGATGAAATTCATGTAAATAATGTGTGGAAAAAGATTTATACTTATGGCGTCAAACAACAGTTTCAGAAGAGATTTGAAATCAGTGGAATTGCTCTTCCATGTGGAACTGTGACTAAAAAAAAAAATATTCTTTTGAAGAGACAATTAATGAGATTATCTTCCATTATTTTCCTGACAATTATGAGAACGATGATGATGATTGTCACAAGGAAATACGAAATGATGCTCTTATCAATAGCAGCATAGAGAATGACCCACATTTTACCATCCATGAAATTGATGCTGTTATAAGTAAATTGAAGTTAAAAAAGACACCTGGCCCTGACTCTATTCCTAATGAAGTTGTCAAGAAATTGCATGTAATGCACCCTGGTCTTTTTTTAAAAGTTTTTAACTCATGTCTTCGTTTCAAGACTTTTCCTCCCTGTTGGAAAAAAGCTAGGATTATCCTTATTCCCAAAGTGAACGACGTCCGTATATCCCTAATTTAGACAACCTTAGGTGTATCAGTTTACTGTCAACTTTGGGTAAATGTTTTGAAAGACTCATTATCAACAGAGTGGCCTGGCGTTTACACAAAGATAATTTTTTCAGTAAAAATCAATTTGGTTTTATGCCACAAAAATGTACCGAGGATGCCTTGATGAAACTTAATGAAATTGTTTTTAAAAGGAAAAAAGAGAAATTTTAATACAATCCTGGTTTTTTTGGATATTAAAGGAGCTTTTGATAATGCTTGGTGGCCGGTATTCTGAGCCTTTTAAAAAGATCTAACATCCCTAACAACTTATTTGCCGTAATTTCCAGCTTCTTGAAGGATAGATCTGTGACTTTATCTTTAGGTCATTCCTCAAAAGAGAGATTTTTGAACAAGGGATGTCCTCAGGATTCGTTTCTGGACCTTTTCTCTGGAACATCATTATTAATGATTTTTTGGAAAAAATCTTGGCTTTCTCTTGTGAAACGATTGCTTTTGCCGACGACTTACTTCTTTGTTTTCAGGGAAAGTCTTTTCATGATATAAGCAGACAAGCGCAGCTTACCCTTGACTTTGTATCAACCTGGGCAAATAATTTTAAATTAGAGTTTAATGCTGTCAAGTCAAAGTTATGATCTTAGAGAAGAGAGAAAACAACACCCTCACAAGCAACCTCACTCTTAATGGAATTCCTCTCGATTGTGTGAAGGAACTAAAATATCTTGGTATTGTCCTTGATAGTATATTCTGTTGGAAACAACATATTCTGCATCTTTCAAATAAATGTGAAAAAATTCTGCTAGGGCTTAATAGGGTTGCCAGAAACAGCTTTGGGATCAAGTCCAATGTCACATCCCTCATTTATAAACAAGGCATTATTCCATTTATCTGTTATGGTTCACGAATATGGGGATCTGCCTTGATGAAGAAAATAAATTGCCGGCTCTTGCGAAAGATTCAACGAAGAATACTTCTCCGAGTTATTTCTGGGTATCGAACGATATCCTATGATGCTGTGTTTGCTATTTCGGGCTTCCCACCTATTGACATCTTTATTATCAGAAATAATGAATTCAAGAGTGCCACGAAGAACTGTACCAATAAGAGTCTAGATGGTACCCTGCGATTTTCTGTTCTTCCTCATCCTTCTGAACGATTTGTTCTTAATGTTGTTAATTACCGTAAAAATATTGAAGACAACTTCCCTGTTGTCTGCTTTACAGATGGTAGCAAAATCAACAATAAGGTTGGCCTTGCATTTGTTATCTTCCAAGATTTTATTGAAAATGAAACTCGCCAATTTAGACTAAGAGATGAATGTAGTGTGTTTCAGGCTGAATTACTTTGCATAGCTCAAGCAGTCTCTTGGATCTGTAATAACGAAAACCTTTCATCAGATTTCTTAATTTGCAGTGATTCTCTTTCATCTTTATATGCCTTAAATAACATTGATTCTCAAAATCATCGGATTGTTCAAACGCAAGTTGATTTCAATTTTCTTCGAAGCAGAGGTGTAAAAGTTTTATTTTCTTTTGTTCGAGGTCATACGGGAATCTATGGCAAGGAACGTGCTGACTGGCATGCAAAAGAAGCTACAAAATTAAGCAATTTGATTCCCATGAACATTCCGGAATCATATTATAAAAATATTTTTAAGGAAAAATTATTTCTGATTGGAATAAATATCAATATCAAATAATGCGCTCTTCACCAAGGAATTTATTCCTTCTATTCAGAGTCGTTTAAAGGCTAAACACTTTCATCCTAATTTTATACTTACCCAGTTTTTAACTGGGCATGGAAACTTTAAAGCCTATTTGAAGCGCTTCAATTTGTCACCGACTGACCCGTGTTCTTGCTCCAGTGACACAGTCCAGGATGTCAAGCATCTAATATTTGCTTGTGCTAAATTTTCTTCCAAAAGACGTACTCTCATAAATTGCCTACAAAAGAACAATATAGCGTGGCCTCCTCCTTTCTCTGCCTTTGTTCAGAGCAAGTCATCTTTTACATCGTTTTGTGCATATATTAATAGCATTTTTTCTCGTATTGTTTAGATTGTAAATTAAAATTTTTTTTTATTATATTATTATTATTATTATTCGTATTTTTTCTAACATTTACTGTGTATGTGTATGTTTCTGTTTTTTTTTCTTCTTTTATTTGCAAGTGCATATATATATGTCTGTGTGTATATTCTTAAGTATTTGTGTGTATGTATGCTTTTTATGCATTGTATTTTGAAAATCTTCTAATCACACATGTGCTACCAAAACCTCCACCATTGTATAATTTTAGTTACTGAATGTCTCCGTTTTTGTGCACGTGAGCAAATCTTGTATTTGTTCTGTGTTTATTGTATTTGCATCCCTTCTTGTTTCTTTTTTACCTTTTTTCCCATTTGTGCTTGTATCCCTGTACTTAAAACTTCCTACCACTATTGATTGAGTATTGACTTACGTTTGTAAGCCTTGTGTTATACTTGTTGGCACACAAGGAGTCTAAATAGAGATTCAAAAAAAATATCAGAAGTTAATTTACTTTTTATTACTGAATATCACAGTATACAGGATAGAAAATTACAAGAGAGGAAATAATACAAAATAAAAATTATTCAATCAAGTGTAAATTTATTTACACACAATGAATAATGTGGTTTAATGATTGTGGTTATTAATAAGGCACTTTTTATCAAAACATTTTTATGACTAATGAATATTTTCAATATAGGTAAATATGATTAAACTTTTATAACAGCATCCATATGTTAAAGAAAACGAATTGCTCTAAATTTTTACTTATGATGATGAGGAGAGAGATGCGGTGAAGAAATCCAGAAAAGAGCAACATTCAAAATATCCAGAAAGTATAGCCTGGTATAGAAGAAGCTGTTTAATGAAGAGAATGAGTCTTGCTGAAATGTATAAGCATAACGTGAACATTTATTGACTATTTGAATTCATTAAATCACTGAATAATGGTGAAATGGTACCTAAAGTTTATTTTAGGATTTACTTGGATAGCTTGAACAGCACAATGCAATTTTTGTCCCTTATACTCATATTATGCATATGTTTTTGCTGTTACTATAAAATTATTTTGTTAATAGAGATAATATATTGCAAAATTGGCATTAAATCTATAAACTACAAATGACATTAAGTCAAATAAAATGATTGTTAACCAGCACTAGCTTTATTTGTTTTGTGAAATTATCATCGTCGTACGTTGAATATTTAACGTTCTGGATGTTGATACTGTGCTCGTTAAAGAAATTTCGTTCAAATTCACAAATTTCATTGGATGTATTTGACCAGCCATCTCAGTAATTAAAATTTTCAAATTAAAAATTAAAACCAATAAATATTAAATTTTGCTTTAAATCAGTTTTCAATACTCGTCACTGTTCCGTTCAATACCTGTTGTTTTCAATACTACTTTTAAAATGAAACCCATTATATATATATATAGTATATATATATATATATATATAATAAACTGTTCCAATAAACTTTATAGAAGAAATAAAGTATTTTTCTCAATTGCATGAAAAAGGCTTTTTATATGAAACTAATAATTACTGCTGCATGCCATTTAGTTTGATTTTGTATTACGTTTTAATGAATACTGGTGAACATTTTGTCAATCCAGCATTAAATCATTGCACTATCATTTGAAAGCAAACTAAAATTGGTTTGAAGTCTAAACTTATACTATGTTTATAATTACAAATCATTATCGTATAGATAAGAGAAGATTATAATGTTTAAATATTGATTCTCTTTCTAATATATTTATTATATTAATATTCGAATACCTAACTCACTTATTTTAAAGTCAAAAGCAATATATATATATTGATTTTTAAAAGTGATTATTTTCCTATCTCACTTATAACAATCAATCTATTATATGTTTCGTTTTAAATATTAAATATATAAATTTTCTACTTTTAGAACGAATTAACAAATTGGTTATTAATGATTTTAAAACAGTTAACTATTTATTCTAACAGCGTTATGACTATTTTATAGAACTATCCGCATGATTTTCTAAACCATATGTATAGCTGATCTATTTAGAGACCAGCAAAAGCAAGTGATTTGAAATTTGTTGTTTAATAAGCAAAAGAAAGGAAGTGTTAGTCAATTAATGCAGGTGTCCAATTAATTGATTAGGAAATTTTTAAGTTAAGAGAACTCCCGAAATATTAAAAGAAATTAATTGATCTAAAGTCAAACCAGTTGGAATATATATTAAGTTTATTCATAGAGAGAGCATAGGTGTCGGGAATGTAAGAATTCTTGGCTGAAAATCACCGCGCATCTTATAACTTGAAAGGTTAGTCCCCAAAACGCAAACGTATTTGCAGTGAGTTTCAACAGCCAGCCCTTTTCACTGAAAAGATTATCAGCAGAATGCCAATTGAACAAAACCCGCAAAACAGGAGAGTTTATATTTTTAACGCACGTATCGCCTGTCACCACAGCAACCTTTGATGCTGAGGTACCAGTTTGAATTGGCTGGTGTTATTCAGATGCCGATCAATCAGGTCTGATCTTTCACCAATGAATTTCAGCGGGCGGGTGTTTGTAAGTTAATATCAAGTGCTGGCCTGCTATTTCCTGAATCCATTCCCTGAACTAAAATTACGACCTCACCATGCCACATTTGAATATGGGCAAGAACTGATTTACCATGACATTTGCATCGTAGTGAAAGAAACCACTGACGTTTTGATAATGGTACACTGGATAATTTCTGAATGGTGCCGCTGTTACTATATACTTTAATGTTTCCTGTATTCGTTACGCACAAACTATTATTTCAGCTCAATCAATTTGTAGACACCTGTATTGTAGCCAATATTCTAAAATAGGTTGTTATGATTAAATTTCCACAAATCCATTGGCTGGCCGCTGTTAAACAAGAGGTGAATTTCACCAAATATTTCGCTGAGTTATGTTCATGATTTTTAAAATATATATTTATAAAATTTTAGTGTAGCTTCATTGAAAATAAAATTTAATAAAGTAATGAGGTACAAGAAATGCATAATTTGGAGTCCAGAATGTTCTATAAGTAATAAATAAATATAAAGAAACGTGATAGTCTCCATAGTTCTGCTACAACAAATCAGAATTTGATTCCTGTGATTTAGAATTATGATGCAATTTAAAATTTGCTTATGGAAGCTATGGAGGCATACAACTGGTGCGTTCTATTATGACTGCAAAATAATAAACCCGCCAATTAAAGTTTTATGTTGAAAATTGGTATCACCTTGAAAATTTATAGATGTACCTGATAATTTCATTGAGATACCAAATTTATTTACAAAATGAATCGCTGTTTTCTTCCTGTGGCAGCAGGTGTTTGTTGTTATTATCGGTATAGTATCATTGGTTCTGTTCATGAAACAGTTCAAATTTTGAGATAATATCTTTTTATGCCTCAAATATGGCAAAATATCGGCAATTAATCATGTTGTTTTTAACTTAAATGTCAATCAATAATACAGGCGGTTAAATTATTAAACTATTTAAATGCTTATTTTATTTGAGAAAGTGTATGTATTACTTCAAATTTAAGTGTATGTTTTATTTCTTGCTATTATTACATTACGCCCAATATCTTCAATATTTTGTAGACATTTGCGAGGAGCAGTTTATCCAAATAAATAGCTCTAACGGCTTAAAATGATTCTGGTTATTCTAAGCTAAAGGTAAATGTCGTACTTATTGTAAGGCCATCCTCCAGCCTGCACAGAAGACTGATCGGTGATTTTGTGATACCGGATTTACTGTATGTATAAGGGAGGGCATGACATTTAATTTATAGTATTCTTTACTAGTCATCATTTCGATGACAATGTTACTTTTACAGCAACTCTCCAGAAGTGGAATAGACAAATTATTACCAGAAATCCATACTTTCATGTTACATCTTAAAATTATAATTATATTGTTTCTTACATCTATTTGTATTATTCGATTTGAATATCAAAAGTCTTCTGAATAAATTACTGGTCTAAGAATAAAATGTGATTACGCCAGCGTATTTGAGAAAGTATTTATAATTTGAGAACTTGCAGCGAAGTTTGAATGATTCTGGTTTTCATCCGATGTACATGTTCAGTTCTCTGAAATCCGCGAACTCAAAACTTATCTGAAATAAGAAAATGTTGCTCTAAAGAAGAAGGTTTACTTTAAAAGGATCCAAATTCATTTGAACTGAATTCCTATGCCAGAAGGAAGAAAGGCGTTACAGTCAAAAGGACATTGAACCATTTCAGTCCACTAGCATATCGCAGTCAGTTGAATAGCTTCATGCAACAAAGTGACCAAAATTTCACAAAATAGCAAACGGATTCAGCTGAGTTAAAGTTTGAAGGTCAAACGTCAGTAAAAGTTTCATACAAAATTCAGTTATTTTAAATTCAGTTGAGAATGCGGAGCAATCTGAAATAAATCCATATCTTTAAAATGAAATTATTTAGATTTGATTCCACTTAAAGCGTAAATCCATTTTTAAATTCCAAAAGTTAGCTCCAGAAGCCAGATTTCACCAGCTCCTAGAGTCTTCATCGCATTGTGTCATTGAAGAAGATGAATTCAGTTTAAAGTTTCCAATGATTTCAATTCAAAACAAATCAGCCCGCCAAAATTATATTTAGCATTCCATATTGAGCACATTCCACTTTATTAAATTTCAGAGTTAAATTTTGAAGAGAGCGTGAAGAACACATTCCGAACGCCATCTAGCAAATTGCAAATCGCAAGAATCAGAACTTGAAAATAAAGTTCAATCCGTTTTGATGAGCAAGAAACATATAAAGCGCGATAAAATCGAAAGATAGCTCCAAACAGGCCTTTAACAACCAAAAGTTTTATTTAAAAGAAGCAAATATTACAAAGCTTTATAAAACAAATAAAATCCAGTTTAGAAGCGGGAAAATGAAAATGAAGTTGTTTCACGAGATGAATGAAACAGCATGCATCTGAATGAAGCATTGATTCGAAACCCACCACCGC
>BMAO01013142.1:0-23946 GCA_019973975.1 Trichonephila clavata | reverse complement strand
GCACTAAATTGTCAACAGCCTCAATGCAACTGCGGTTTTTCCCTAAAACCAAACTGAGACCCATGGAGAATTTTATTCTCAGACATCCAGAAAAGAAACCTATTAAGAAAAATTCTTTCTAAAATTTTGCCAAGAGTGGACAACAAACAAATGAGACGATAGGAGAAAGCAGACGATGGGTCACGCCCAGGCTTTAGAAGAAATTTAATTTTAGTGTCCTTAAAAATGGAGGGGAAGTGGCTAAATTGGATGCAGAGGTTAAAGAAACGGAAAAGCAAGTTGGGGAAAGAATTATAAAGAGCTTTCCAAATAGCGTAGTCAATGAGATCAATACCCGGGGCTTTACCTCCCCGGAGCTTCCGAAAAACGACGTCAACTTCACTAGGTCTCAGGCCAGAAGGAGGAGAGCTGTTATTGAAGACAGGGGGAATAGAAGGAGATCCTGAAGGAAAATGAGAATCAAGAAGAAGGCTAATCTTACATTGGAAGGTGGAGGCAGGGTCACCAGTCGAAATCTGATGAAGATTAGTAGGACTGGTTAACTTTCCGAAAGCTGCTTTAAATGTAAACCCAAAATTATTAGAATTAGTTGAACAGAAGGATTCCCAAGCCTTATTCTTGGTGTCAATTATTAATTTTTATAGTAGGCCCGAAGAGCCTTATACCTGGAGTGCATGGAAGCAACCTCGTCGACCGGTAGGCCATGTTTTGTTGGGGAAACAATCCTACGCTTGTATGCGTTAAGTTGATTTCGCTGGATTCTTAGAGAATTGTTCCACCATTTAAAAGAAGGAGTGCTTAAGACCCGGCGCTTTCTAAGAGTTGAGAAGGCAGAGGCTTTTGTAGTGTTTATTAATAAGCAAGCAAATTCGTCCAGTTGTCCAATTGAGGAGATATTAGTTAAGAAAGAATTAAGAAGGTTATAGTGTTTGTGAAAATTAGAAATAAATTTATTCATGCCATATTTGGTTTTAAAGACAAAGTCAGAAAAGGTTAGATCACACCGGAGATGGACACTGATAAAGCTATGGTCGCTAAGAGATTCGGTTGAAAGAATTTCCCAATGCTCAACAAAGGAAGTAAGGTCACAAGATGTGATGGTGAGATCGGGGTTTCCAACTGCAGACCTTGGACCAGGAAACGTTGGCCCCAGCCCTGGAATATTACAAAGGTGTAAATTGTTGGAGAGCAAGAAATCAGTCAAGATATCCCCCCTCCTGTCAGTGCTCTTATAACCCCAAACAACTGACCTTGCATTGAAGTCCCCGGCTAACAAACAATTCTTACTTATTCCATTATAGAGATTCAATTGAATAATAGCCTCAGAGAAATCATCGTGAGGGGGAAAGTAGACGTTAATAACAGTAAGGAGAACTTGATTTAATTTAATGTCGACAGACACAGTATGATCAGTTTTCATGCGAAAGTTGCAAATGATATTCCGATTATAACAAACAATGGCACAATTGAGAGAATTCGAAAAGAATTGAGAAGAACCAAGTGGGGAATTTAAGGGAAGTTTAAAATTAGGATAAGGATCCTGGAGGAGAAGTAGATCAAAACCCATCTCCACTGCAACCGAGTGAGCCTGAAGGTGGGCAGATCGGGAGTGATTTGCATTTAGTTGTAAAATTTTCAGCAGATCTGCCAGAATTAAAAAAGAAAAGGTTTTAACTGAGATGGATAAGTAAGAATAGAATGCATAAAATAGTTAAATACAGAGATAACAGTATATGTGCAAAAACAATAAAAATAGTAATAAAACGAATTAAAAACATCAATAAAAATACAATACAATATAAAAATACATGAAAATGATTACATGAGTAAAGAATACTAAGATAAAAAACGACAAGGAGCAAGGCAGTGCAAATTTACAAATAGAAAAAAAAACATTAATAAAAAGAATAAAATAAAAATTACAATTGCAAATTATATAATGAAAATACACTGAGGAGAAAAATCCTAAGAAAATATACTAACTTATTAAAGGAATTACAATCCAAAGTCAATAAAAGAAAGGGCTCGTTTTTTTTGTAATTCATAAACAGGACAAGTTCGATCCTTACATCTGTGCTTGGGGTCAAAATTGCTTTTGAATTTTTCATTATATTTGACACAGTTAAGGCAGTTTAAGGTACAATTATTGTGATCATATGTATCAGATTCGCCACATTTAAGGCAAACAATTGGGGAAGAGCAATATTTTTTAGAGTGACCAAACAGGCCACACGTAGAACATTGCCTGACAGAAGTGAAGGAGTTAATTTTAACTCTTTCGAAGCTGAGATAAAAGAAACCTGAATTAATTAAATTTTGGTAAATTCTGGGGTCAACTGAAATGACCCAATGGTCAGACCGGGAAGAAGTGATGGAAAAATCAATTTTAAAATTGTCATCATTTAAATTTTCATTTTTTAGCTTAAGGGCATTGTGCAATGATTCCTTGTCATAGGATTTGTCTACATTACGGATAAATACCTGAGGTCTTCTTAAGTGGGACCTCTTAATGTCCAGATGTTGAAGAGCTTCAATGCATTTTAGTTCTTTTTCTAAAAAGTCAACGTCTGAATCCTTTGATAGTTGGATGGAGATTCCATTATTCGAATTGTTACTGATTTTGATAATGGGAATAGGGAAATTTTTGTTGATAAGGCAAGCAGTAACTTTTTTCCTGACTTCTTCAGAGGAGCTGGACCCTGAGCGAGACCTGATGTGAACGGATCGGAGAGGAGCAGGTCGTTCGACCGCAGGCCTGACGACATGAGTGGGGGTTGAAGCAACTTGGGCGTAGGAGATAGGTGGAGGTCCTACTGCTGTTTGAGAAATACTTCCCATGGTGGTGCAGCAGGAATTTATATCCGAAGAACATTTGGAGATAAGTTCCGAATTTTCATCGATTGAGGAAGAGAACTTCTTTAATAAATCGGTCGTTTCTTCAGCTTTATCTCTGAAAACACTGACCAGGCGATCGAAGCATCTCTGAGATTCTTCGAGACGGCCCTCAAGAGAGGAAAGTTGTCTCTCCAACGCAGAAATGCATGATTCTCTGGAACTATAAGGATGAGATACCGGAGAAACTGTATTTGCCTCTTTGCAAAATACAGAAAACACTTTAAATATTGGAAGAAGTTGATCAGCAAGACCATTGGCTGAACTTTTCAGTCGCTTATCTTTGGAAGAGGAAACGTAGGCAGAGAGGCTGGACAGATGGCTGACCATTTGGAAAAATAGTTCAGAGTCAGGGGCTGCTGGAAAAAATTCCAGTAGGCTATCGAACGGGGATTCTTCTTTTGCCATAATAATGATTATTAAAAACTGTTAGGGTTACAAATTGAAGCAGCAAGGAGGAACATATCAAAATTCCAACGGCCGATGAATTAGTCAAATCGAGAGAGAGAGAAGCGATGGCAAGGACTATGTAAAAGCCCTGAAGAGAAGGAACACACAGCGGGTGGAGGGGATAAAAAACCCCGAGGCAGTTGCGTCACTAGTGAAAAACCGGAGGAGGAGCAGAGTAGAAACACGACCTCTTCGCTCGGTCGCTCTGTCTTAGTGGGAACATCGCGACTGGTCCATGGATCAGTGGGAGAGAGTTGTCTGGTCAGATGAATCACGGTTTGTAATTCATCACGCCGATGGCCATGTCAGGATACGCCGTGTTCCAGGCAAACATTTGCTCCCTCAATGTACAGTAGGTCATACACAGGCAGGTAGTGGCGTTATTATGCTTTGGGGGACGTTCTCTTGGGCGTCTCTGAGACCCGTGGTTACGGTAAAGCAGACCATGAATGCTACAGGATATCTGAACATTATTGCGGACCAGTTGCACCTTTACATTGCCTCTGTTTTTCCAGCTTGAAATGAAATGTTCCAACAGGACATCACTCCGTGTCACAAGGCTAAAATTGTGTTGGAGTGGTTCCAGGAACATGATGTTGAATTCCAGTTAATGTCTTGGCCGCCTAACTCACTGGTTCTCAATCCGACAGAAGACATTTCGGATGTCATGGGACGGCATCTCAGAGTTCAAAGACCATCAATTCACAATATCTCAGATTTGCGTGAACGTTGCTTAAACATCTGGTACAATCTGTCTCCGGCCATCTACCAAGGACTTTTGGCATCCATGTAAAGGCGGGTTGAAGTTGTGTTGCGCTCCAAAACTCGTTATTGACAGGTGGTCATAATGTTTTGGCTCTTGAGTGTATATGCCATACAATAAATGTTAATGGATGATATAATCACCCTACCTACTAAATTATATAGAAAGAACTTAACATCAGATCCGCAGTCGTACACAAGATTATTTACGAAGAATTACATAAAAAAAGCAGGTTGTCGTTGGATTTGCCATAATGTAACAGAATACCAAAAGGAGGAGCGTGTCAGAATCAGTAAACAAACCCTTAAACTGCTAAATAATGGTTGCCACCACATTATTTCTAAAATTACAACGAGTAATTTTACAATAACATACATTTTTTTAACGTTCCAACACGTCAAAAAAAAACAAAGTAGGGGTCTTTGAAGATGATCCCTCGTCGACAATGGTGAAAAGACAAGGAGCAATTTTCTTCTTCATGTTCTTTCTTATTTTTATTGCCACTTTTGGTACTATTTGTAGACCAAATTTTCACCGGTTTAAAAGGTCACTGCTGTTCATAAACTATTATTGACAGAAAACTATCATTTACCTGCAAACGATCTTTTCAACAATAATATAGTTTCGACAGTGAACAGAAAAGGATATATCTGTAACAATATTTTTACTGCTATTTGAAATAAATGAAAGTAAAGAGTTTTCAATTTCAAAAAACTTTTAAGACTTTTTCCTGAGCGTTTGATTAAGAAAATGACTTCAGAGAAAAATAAATTAATTTATCTAACTTTCCATTCATAAGATTACCATTTCATTCATTTGCGTTTAATTTATCGCTATAAACTGTCGATAACAAAAGTGGATTGTCTTCCTTGATAAAGTGTAGAATTTTAGTGAGTGTTTCTCACTATGCTTTTACAATGGATCTTCAAATAAACTAAATATCCATTTGAACATATCTATGATGTAGCTAGAAGCAATAAATTCACTTTAAATGTTCTGAAACAAAGAGAGTTACATTTACTTCGCTGCATTTATCTACATACTACCTCCGACTCCAATGAATTATTTAATTCTGGATATTAATATTGCTTAGGGAAAAGGAAAAATGAATTGAACATTATGGAATTACAGGAAGAAGAAATAATTGCTTACACTAATTACCGTATTCTTGTATATGTAGCATACATTTATATAGTAAATTTGCAACCATCTTTGAAGGGAGAAAAAATAGTCAATATTATTAAGTGTCAAGGTACTTATACTATAGTTTCAGATTGTCAATATGATAAAGACGTTTGATAGAGATTAATTTAAAGGCAATTTATACATCATACTAACCATGGAATTTTCGGGGAACTGAATATTAAAAAACATACTCTCCTACCAAAATTTGTAAATCATTTAAAATTTGAAAATTTAAATTTTTTATTGTTTTGGAACGGTAAATAAAAGTTATATAATTTTTTTTAACCAGCATGTCTTTGAAATGTGGATGCTTAAGAAAGGTAAATGATAATAAAAAGATAAAATGAATAAGATTTTAAGAAAATGAAAAACTAACTTTCTATTTTATATATGCTTAGAAAGTAAAAAGAAACTTAAGAAATTATTTTTTCATTGCATAAAAATGCATCTGATAATAATATTTGCATCTAAATAATATTAATTACATAATTTCTTTCATTTTAAAATTACATTTCTGATGAAATTGGTTATCAAATATTCCATTTCGAAATAACACTTTCTCATTATTTTTGCTAATTCTATGATGTAAAAGTATAATGTTATCAGCATAAATTTTAATTCATTGAAAAATTAATTATTTTATTGTGACCCAATTGCAATTAAAATAAAGAAAATTTCGAATTTTTTTAGATAACCACTAACATAAATAAAAGAATCATGGTTGATAAAGTTATTTTTTTTTAGTTTGAATATAACAATCATTTATAAAAAGTTCTTAAAAATATACTGTAAATAAGGCCATGTTGAAATAATATGCATTATATATAATATATTTACTGGCATATCACGGTAATGTAATCATAGATTGTAACTATACATGATGTTGCCAAATTTGACCGAAAACTTCAGAGGGGAGATAAACCACTGAGGCGACAAATCGCCTTAGAACATGGGGTTGTACACCATGTTTAGCCGATGGAAACTGCGATAATAGTAGCCATTGTGAGGTCAATAAACCAGATGAGGGAAATGACCAAACGATAGTGGGCATTTGGAGTGCCGTGGTAGGGTTGAAAAAACCTGTGCAAGTTTTCCACTTTTCCCGGAGTTGCTGCATCGACCCCTACGCAGAGGATGGTGTTGAAGGTGCCCAGCACAGTTTTCGAGAATGGTTTGGAACCACCTCTGTGCTACATATCTTGGCAAAAAGATTGGACACGGCATCCTTGTGTTGTTTGTCTACCATGGTTCCCATACCTGAAAGCCTTGGATTTCTTCTTCTGGGGTCACCTGAAACCATTTGTGTGTGACGTACTGCTACATATATGGATATCACGGCTATGATCTTCGTTGTTTCAGCTGACACCGCCAGGACACCAGATTTGTTTGAATGCGTCCGACAATCCTTCGTCCGCTGGCGTCGCTTGCACTATGACCTACGAGTCTGAAACTTCAAACAATTCCTGTGACAATCATTTATGGCTTCATTGTTGACATTGAATTGTGATGCATTGATCGTATTGTAAACATGTTTGACGTCTAAGGAAAGCATTTCTTATCTCTTATTGCCTTTTTCACTCCCCTTAACATGACACCCTTCATAACTGTTTTTGCAAATTACTCTGACTAAACATGGTTGACGACCCCATTTTCTATGGTGATTTGTCGTCTCCATGCAGCCTACTACCACCCCTCTGAATTTTTCAGTCAAATTCGGCATCACCCTGTATATTAAACACCTCATAAAACAAAAATCCTGATAAAAGACAAGAAAATCTATTACTTAACTTGAACTATAAAGATTAATATTTTGGTAAGAAAAATTCCATAAATCAAACAATATCACAATGATATTAAATATAATTCTTGGTTTTTGTAGGCTCAGAATTTTGACCGGAATTTATCATTGTCAAAGAATATTTTAGCTTTCAATGTTTAAACAACTTAACACTTTTATTGCTATAGAGATAGAACACTCAAAAATACCTGAATGAAATGTCTTATTATTTTAATTCAAACCCTCGTCCGATGATAAATATATAGCCGCGGTAGCTAAGAGGTCAAGGCATCGGATCATGGCTAGCGTGTCATGAGTTCGAGCCCAGTACCACTGAAGACTCGCCGAGTAGAGGATAGATGCACGTTAAATCTGTCGAGAGCTCAAACGTCCTCCCTTGGTGCGGTGTGGTAGTTAGGAGAGGGGTACCAGCTCAGGTGTCGTTCGCGTCACTTGAGCATGGTTCAAAATTTCACGGTCCGTCAACAAAAGCCCTCGTTAGCTGAACAGTCTGACGTTAATATTCACTCATTCACCCCGATGATAAATTTAGCCTTGATTTAATTTTGACGAGAGTACCAGAACCAAATTGATACTCAAGTGATCTTTTTCACATGCCGCATTATCATATGACATGCGTGCCAACGATTTTTGCATCCGAAAAATCTATCGATTCGCATTGCCGGATCGAACCCGCCCCAATTGGCTTTCAAAGAGGTTCGTTACCTTGAAGCCACTGATCCATGCTTTCAGCTTGATGAAGCCTTTTCGTTTCTTTTTTTATGATAAATTTACCAATTTCTTGGCGAATTATAAATTAAATGTAGGTAAATAATATAAACAATGTACGAGTGCATTATTTTTATTTCCAAATAAATCTAAGATCACTAACCCTGCTAACATTTAATATAATTGTTTAAAATAAGTAATTACAAGATATAAATAAATATGCAAGTATAAAATGTAGGAAGAAAAAACACACATGTTTGTTGATGTTTGTATATTTATAAAAACAGTTATTAACTTTTGCTTCATCTTTTAAAATATTTTAATTAATAAAAAATAAAATAATTTATTTAATATCTTCATCAAATAATTTTTAAAACTCAAACAAAATATTTCGCTTTTCTCAGAAAAAAAAAATGAGGTTATTATTTCCCTTAAAAAAATCTTTTAAATATAGCTCTTGT
This sequence comes from Trichonephila clavata, assembly GCA_019973975.1. NCBI lineage: Eukaryota > Metazoa > Arthropoda > Arachnida > Araneae > Nephilidae > Trichonephila > Trichonephila clavata. The sequence goes on along the minus strand of BMAO01013142.1, from coordinate 15,689 downwards.
TACTGAAATCTTTTTTTTCAAAAATTGAGCAAAATAACATTATGCATGAAAAGAGGAAAGTAAAATACGTATTTCTTTTTTTCCTCTTTGGAAATACGAGATTTCGCTTAACCTGCCCAAGTTAAACTTCCAAAACAGGTGGAAAAGATTACTTGACCTTTGATAGGATTAAAAATACTGTTTCGTTTTATTCAAGTATCAAGTGCATCATTCGAGCTGAAGTAATTTCGTTTTAGAATGTAAAAATCGAATTTTCTGCTTGTATTCTTTAACAATTCCCGTACATCTTTATATTAAGGTAGAGAGCGGAATCTCCGATATCGACTTTTTTTCTATTTACCATTTTAAAACATAAAAAAGGTTTGATATATGAATTTTTTAAATAGGTTTAGAGAGGTATTTTCTGCGTTACTTTCTTTTCACTTAGATGATAAAATAACATATTTCAACAAGTGATTAGTTACGTTAGAAAACAAGGAAAAACTTTTAATTTTAGTATTAATTTTTAATCTTTTTATATTACTCAAATGGCAAATATATTTACTAACCAAAAATTACTTTTAAAAAGCTATATATTTTTTTTCACTGTAATAGGAGCAGAAAATCTAAAATTATAAGGACATTTCATTTAAATAAAGTGAATATTGAAATAAAATGTCTCAAATTTTCTCAATCTCTTAAATCGCATTGAAACTATAAATTCAAAGTCATTATCAGTAACTCAAATTACGTGACTCAAAAAGCCAACAAATTTTTCCGAATATTTTTCTTTTTTTAAATATTTTTTTTAAAAAAATTATTAGAAAAATATGCTTGCATGCAATGAAATAAAAGCTGAGATATTTTTCTCTTGATAACCATAACGAAATTTATCAACTTAAAAGATGAAAGGAAAAGTAACTTATTTGAAGTAAACAGAAATAATTTGTAAATTATTTAAAACAAGTAATATCACCAAGTTAAAGTTCAGAATAATTTGCAAAGGTAGATATTATTTCAAATTTTAAAGATTAAATTCCTAGCGAAATTCATAACAATGGCTTCAACTGTAATTTCTGTTTTGAAAATTGATTAATTTTACTACAGGATTTTTCATTCTATGACGAAAACATAACTGCATAATAAGCTAAAAAGTTAGAATGGAAGTTTTTTTCATATTTGCATAAAAACCTCCAGAGAACGATGCAAGCTCATTGAAAGAATCAGACAAAATAAAATAAAATTGAATCGTCTGTAGAATGAGAAAACCGAAAATACGAAAAAAAATATCTACTTGGTTTTTTACTTGTGTGAATAAAAAAAAACATATTTTTTATATCCAATACGATAAACTGATATCATTTAGAGTATAGGTTCTCAACCTTTTCTGAACTGGCGCCCCCTTTTCTAGTAAATATTTCGATACTGTCCCCTTTTCTCGTGAACATTTCGATACCGCCCCTTCCCACTCTAGAGAAATAAGAGTGTACATAATAAATGGATAAAACAAGAGTTAAATTTAAAAAATATGTTCTATTAGAAATAGGACATTTTTTAAAACTTTATTCTTTTCTAAAGCCCCAATTTTTTACTTGCGAATCTGAAATAGCTATTGCCACAAATATATTTAAATGTGCAATATTATAAATTTTAGTCATAATAGGATAGTTTTAGAACTGAAACATGCTTCTGAATTTCTTCTTAATTTAAAAAAGTGGAATAAAGTTTTAGCTTACCTGTTATAAAGACAGGCAGGTGTTTTTATGATACGAAGTAATTTATAATAAACTATTGCTTTCAAAATAAATATAAATTGACAGTTTAAGCCTTTGAAGAATCATATGTTAATTTCTCGTTAACATATTTAATTGTGTTTCTTGGATAATATACGTAATGAAATGCAGTGGGTGAAAAATGTTTCCTACTGCTCACAGACAAAGACAGCACGTGAACTACAGAAATTAAACTGCAATATGTCATTCAATTTAATGTAGGTCTGAATGTAATGTAATCTTTGAGTTTTTCATCCACTTCCCGGACTATCAAAATATGTGAATTTTCGTACATGTGATATAGAAATGATTAAAATACATACAATCAACATAGTAAACAGTATTAAAGTTTATTTTTGTTCGTACATAATCAGCGTATTTTTTTAGTTTTTTTTTAGACTATCTTTGGTTAATTTGCCCAAACCCCACCGTGCCATCTAAACGCCCCCTAATTTTCTCTGGATTTTTTACTGCCCCCCTGAAAAGCCTCAAACGCCCACAAGGGGGCGTTATCGCCCACGTTGAGAACCTATGATTTAGAGTTTTACATAAATCCTTGTTTAACATAAGAAGTTTATTACAGTAATAAATTACTATCTTTATAATATATCTCTTTAATAACTATGATGAATAATTTTTAAAAAGTTATATATATATATATATATGATAATAGTTAGTTAAAATCTAAAGTTACTAGTTAAAAAACCTTCTTATTCACACTTGCAATTCTAAATAAAACAACATTGACCTTAAAGTGCAATTTTAATTTTTTTCAAGCTGTAGGTTTGAAAAACACAACCCGTATAGTGCGCAATCTAAATTTCTATGATGACCCATACCTTTGGCCATTAAAGCATTAATAAAAACACGCATGTAAACATAAATCAAAATAAATATAGCATCTTAAATTTCTCTAAAAATAGACATGTATATCGTTATAGGTTCAATATGTATTCTTTATTGTTAGAAATATGGTGCAGTAATTCAATAATTTTATTCCTTCATGAATATTCTTCCATATCCTGTTATTTATGATGCTGGTATCATCTTTGATGCCCAATTTACAGTAACGGGAAATTTTAATTACGCACTTTAAATAAAGAACTACGTCGTCTTTCACCCATGAAAAGGGTTTAACACATTTCACCATGTGTTTAAGAAGAAAAAAAGTAAATAAGGTAATTTAAAAGTAAATATGTCTCGGAAACATGCTATAGCATGGGTAGTTATATGAAGAGGAGTAGTAATTAGCAGGTTGTGGCTTAAAAATGGATTATTTTTTTAAAATGTTGCATTATACAGGGATTTTCAATTATTGTATTGCGTTGTCTGCATTAATTTTAATTTTAGCTTACATGACGTTTAATATGATTTCGGCTGTTTATATTTTGTACTTGGTGACTTTAAAACAGGGGATTAGGAAAGAAATATTTCAGTGAAAGGAACATTTAAAGTATTCGACTACTTTCGGATCCGTGATTTAGCAAAAGAGCTTACAAACCAATATTTGTTTTCAAAATATTTAGTGTCACTTAGATTAGAATATATGTATACAATTGTTTGAAGAATATAATTACAATAATCAAATTTTTAAATGCAATATTTATCCGAAAATTAAATAAAGAATGACATATTTTCAAAACATTCTCCTTATATAAAAACTGCTTCTATAATAATAATATTTTGCTTCTATATATAGGTAAGACTTCTCCAGAAAGCACGAGCCATGGATTTTGAAAAATTCACATTATTCTTAGAGTTAGCACCAATTGACAGAATAATTGGTGTTTTTTGTTAAATGTTTTCTATTCTGATGTATTAAAATATGTATAAATCCACTTTGAAGTTATATATTTAAAAAAATACGAGTTCAGGCTCTGTACAGAGGTCTGAGCTATATCTATAGGCAAAACATTTTTATTATATAAATATATATTATTGTTATGTTATATATTTTCATAAAAGGAGAATGTTATGAAAACAGTTAATTCTATGCTCATTTTTTTCAAGAAAATTGCATTTAAATAATTTTTACTGTAATAATATTTATAGAACCATTTTATACGCGAATTCTAATCTATAAGCAACACTAAATATTACAAATATATTCGTTTTTAGGCTTTTACAAAATCACGGTTCCGAATGTAGTCGGATACCTTAAAAAATAACTTGAGTCGTCATTTTACTTTAAAAAAATTGGTTCTATGAGATAATATACTTTAAATATACAGATTTGAAATATTCGTTTTAAATAAACAAGTTTTTTTCAATAAATTTGAAATTTTTCTTCCAGTAAAAAGTTCTTGAATATTTATTACTAGTATGATAGCGGTACACTACACACTAAATATGACTTGGCTGGCCTAAATTTATCTAAAAGGGTCACCTAACATTAAAATGGTTCAAAAAAGAAAAAAAAAGAATTAAATAATGTTTAAACATACAAATTATTGTGGAATGTGAAAAAAATAGAAAATCATTTGTTAAAAGTGAAACAAAAGAAATTCGCAATTTGCTACAACTCAAAAAAGAATTCTGCCTGGCAGATGTTCTTTATGGTAAAGAATATTTTCTCTGTAAAGTTTGCAATAAAAAATTTGATTATCTATTTTGTTACACTTTTAGAAACAATATTTGTGCTTTTATCACATTTCATAACGGTAGAAAATAGTAAAATCTTAACTAAGACATAAAACAAAAAAGGAAATCCGAGCCTTTACAATACAAAAGTGATCAAAAAGCGAATTTCCATAACCTTATACTCCCTAATAGTTATATTCTGAGCCTCCACATTTTTTTTTAAAGAAAAGATATTGCTATCCATCAAGAATTTTTGAGATATCTATTATTCCATAGAAAGACATAATCGAATAGTACAAGAATATTACAACAACAGCGACCAATGTAGAAATAGTCCATTTTTTAAATCTAATTGTTTGATATTAAAAGGGTTATATGCCACAGTACAAAAATAACGAACATTTACTTAAACACTATAGCAAAGACAGTACCAAACGATACACATCAAAATAAACATATTTTACTGTTATTGCACAACAAAACGAAAATTTAAAATTGTGTGTGCATATACATATATATGCACACACAATTTGTCTTACAAAGTCTTCTTTAAAATGGGGACAGATATAATGTCGACTTTTTTGGATTATATTTCCATTTTCATTTCTTCTCAAGCTACAAACTGCACATTGCCTTGCCAATCCCTGTTCTTTATAGATTATATTCAAGAATCTGAATTCCGACCTTCTCAATGGAAAATGTCCTCCTTCACTGAAAGAAAATTAATGATGACAAATATTTCAGTACCATGGACAAAATGCATCTCTTAAAAACACGAGCACTAATAATCTCACCATAAGAATGGAAATTATATGCAAATCAAAGATGAAAGAAGAGATATCAGTGACCTTACGGCTTGCATGCAAACCGGTTGTAATCGGATTTCGGTAGCTCGTACAGTGTATGGGCAAGCCAGTTAAGTGGTTAACGACAAAATTATTTGAATAGATTTCCTAGAGACACAATTTAAATAATTTAATATTGTCACTGTTATTAATGAATATCCAAATAAATCATATAAAAATGATTTCACAAATTTTCTTATCAAAGAGCTAGATCCTTGATGGTCGCATGATAAGTGTGTTCTTTTTTTTTAATTCAAATTAAGTTAAGCTCTGTGATTGTAAAATACTAAAATTTGATAATTTGTTAAAGATGTTCATGTGTAAAGATTCTTTAAATTTTTTTTTTTTAAATTTAAGAAATCTCATGTTATACCCTTACTGTTAAACCAAGGGAATTTTACCTATGTGCGTTATTATTGTTGGCAAATATGCCCTTTTTTTTAAAAGAAAATTTATGTAAAAAGCAAACTTTGGCAACAGCAAAGCGCTTGAACTGAATGGATGAAAATACGTGATTGCATTAACCATGTAATTATGATATCATAAGGATTGATGAACAGATTGGTTGGATGCTCCAGATTGCAGTTATCATGTGATTATGGCATCACATGACAGTTTAGCTCATCGCGTTAGTTAATACATATACTTATTTTAAGCAGCATCCGTCTGCATTAAGAACTTTCACTTAAAGAATTCAAAACGATAATTTAGAGGAAAAAAATACAGAATTTCGTTCGTACTTTGCGGGAACGCTTTTGAAATTTATTCTCTTGTTTGCATTTTAAGATAAACCTTTAGCAATTTCGGAGTAATCGTCTGCTAATATTTTGTTAATGTAATGTAAAATAAAATGTTTATTTTAAAAAAAGCTCATAAAATTGATAGATAGCTTGAAGATTATATAACTGGGCTAACCGAGAATAAATATTTGTATCAACAAATTATAAAGCAGTGTAAAATTCTCGGTGATTGTATTTCAAAAAAGTATTTATAATATATTAAATTTGAAAGGAAAAAAAAACGTTAGCTGACAGTAAAAAAGAAAAACTTAACCACGAAACCTCATCCTAAGACTGTTTGATCGCTGGCAATTAATAAGAAAGTAAAGACTATGATACTGAAAGAAAATCTGCCGACTCAAAGATTCCTTGCATCGAAGCTAGGAATGTCTTCCAGCATTGTAAGTAAAATCATTCACAATGATTTAAAGTTAAAAAAATATGTTTAAATCTAAAATTTATTTGCTTTTGCCAAGACATATTGCTGGAATAAAGTAATCGTAGAAAAAACGGCTGAAAAAATGGAAGTTTGTGAAAACACTCGATAAGATATGGGTATATTTAAGTGACTGAAATAAAAGAAGATACATTTTCGATTGCTCAACTGACGGGAATGACTATACGAAAGGTTTCACCAGTGTACAGAAAAGTTCTTAAAGGGATTCATGATTCACTCTCGTGATTTTGTTACAACGGCAAATTAAAAAATCACAAGAGTCTCACGTACGGCCAAAATTAATTTACTTTACTAACAACAGTATATTTTTGAGGTAAGTTTTGAAGAAGAAACCCTAGCCTTATATATTAAAAGGACATTGATAGAATTTAGTTTCATATGGACACATCCTCTAGTCACACGTCTAAGTCAACTGCCACTTATTTAGCGAATAAAGAAGGAAAAACAGGAATAAAGTGTATCTCATTCGACAAAGTACGTATAAAATCATATTACGTTCCACCAATGGCCTTTTGTGCTTCCGGTTTATTAAAACGAGCCTAAGGAAAATGACATCGTAAAACACTGAAAGGACTTTCATGGAAAATTCTAGTTAGAGCTATTATCAAGAATCATGGCTATCATACAGAAGCAAATCGGGACAACGAAAAAAAATTGCATTTATAGATGAAAAGTTACCATCAAAATCGTTTGCATAAGGTGTGAACGGCTTTCTGTATTTAAATATTCAGAAATTTTGTGATTGAGATCTATGCGTATTATTTGCTATTTAAAAAAATACATATAATACTAGCATTAAATGTGTTTGTGATTAACGTATGCATTCAAATGGTGTAGAAATAACATTATTGTCAAAGAAGCAAAACTTGGATGTATATATTAAAATAAAGTTTTATTGGGGTGATGTGACTAAGAAAAACAGGAATATAAAAGATGAATAAAATGTTATAACAATTTCAGAGCAAAATAAATTTCTGTTCATTATATTTTTGAACGATTTTTTATCATTTCTAAGAAACTGTAATGCATGAAAAATTCAATTTATTGTTTCTTATGGTAGAACATGTATTTAAAATTCGATTTAAAGTTTTTTATTAATAAATATATAAATTTTCAATATCAGTAATGCTGTATTTGACATGTAGAATTTTTTTGAGTTCATGCTAACTTTCTTCAAGTATTTTTTAAAAGAAAGGGAATTTCTCTATGCCAGGGTTATTTTTATAAACCAGCGTTTCTCAAACTGTGGAGCTAGCCCCTCTAGAGTGGCGTGATAATTTCACGTGGATGTGCGAGCATATTAAGAAGTCGAAAACAAAAATCATTTAAAAAAATTATTAATTTACTGAAAGTAAACAAACAAAATACATTCTGACATAATAAAAAAAATAAAATGCACATTTACACTGATATATTACACTTACAAATGTATCAGTACTGCACAATATTTTTTTATAATTTAGTTAACAATAGTAAGTTAAGAACAAGTGTATAATAATTACCAGTGACCTCATGGTTTTGTCAGATATAAAATTATATACAAAAATTACTACTTATATTGATCATTTGTACGATTTATAATTAATCCCTTAACTGCTGATGAAAGATTACACGATTCGTTCCCCGGTGCCACCGTTTTTCACGCAGATGCGCATATGTGATATATTGGGGGGGGGGGGAGAAACACAAATATATATATAAATAAATCCTCCTCAAACACACTTTCTCTGCCAAGGTTCTTTTTTGCATTCCAAAGCCCTCGAAATAATTTTATGGATAGCAGTGCACATAAAAGATCGATTTTCGGAAAGACGTTTATATACGTTCAGGACAAATAACGTTTTGGCTGAGTAAAACGTTTATATACGCCGGTGGTACTTAAGAGGTTAAAGTCGCATTGTACAATAGTTTTTAGCGTCAGAATACAGTATTATTGAATTCAATACATTGTTATTGTATGGAGAGGCAAGAGGGGGCAGCGATGAAAATTATGATTGAATATTGGGTCGCAGTATTGAAAGTTTGAGAAGCACTGTTATAAACCATATATAAATTGATCCAATAACAGAAACTCCACAAAACCGGGTATGGAAACGAAAAATGGCATAGATATTAGTATTCTGTAAACAAAAATTTAGTTCAGAAAATTGCCGATAGATATATTTATGGCGCTTTACTCAATGTAAAAAGACTTACACAGAGTAATAATAACACATTCAAAATAACAGTAAAATATATGTTAAGTATTATTAATTTTCCTGGCATGAAATTCAACTACATTCAATATGACCACCGTTTTCACCGAGGACACTATACTCTCTGTACAACATACCTTACGGTCGTAAGCAACACGCGGAAAATATTGAGAACTTTCTGTAATATGTTTACTAAAAGATAATCCCTATGATTCCTCAACGGTTCCTGTAGCAATATCTGTTATCACCTATTCTGAAACAAGTTTACGTCCTTAGCCTAAGAGAATTTTCCCAGAGGGACTCTTTTTCTTCAAAATTTTTAATTACTCCTATCAAAACAACAGCATATAAGGTCACATTAAGTAGTTTCTGGCGACTTTCAAGCTTACAAAAAGCTATGTATGATGAAGATTACACAGTTATATTATATATAGTAATGCGCATTCTTGGTATGCGACCAATATTCATTTAAGGTGTCGGACTACCCTAAAATCGTGAATTTTGCCAAATATTGACAATTTTTTTATGATTTTATTTTATAGGCCATTTTATTTGCTTTATAAAAATATCACGTTAATTATTTTCCGTTCACTAGAACAAAAACTACAAGTGTTTTCGTAAAAGAAAATGCCATTACCTCAATATGTCACACTTTAAAACTCATTTTACTCGAAATGTGTTTTTTTTTAAATCCTGAAATGGAAACAATGATTGCTCAAAAAGTTCTGAAAATTTTTAATTAATTAATTTTTTGTGCATGTTCTGTATAATAGTAGAAGTGTTTTGCCCTTCAGATTTAACAATCACTGTTTTATTACAAAATTTACAGTTCCTTATGTGAATATAATCCTTACTTTCTAATCATTTTCATGTAATAACTAAGATAATAGTCTGTAGTTTTTGTAAAAATTAATATATCTCTTATCCTGAGAGTCATTGCAAAAATGAGTAATATAGCAACACATAAGAATTAAAAAATTTTTAATTTGTTCATAAAATTTGGTGCAGAATGTGCCCCGTTTATGTTATTTTTTTGTAACTTTTTACCAATTTTTTCACATTTTAGTATTAATAATTTCTTTTTTCTCTTCTTAATTTTAGCATATTTCTAGCATGTTTGAAACAAATCTAAAAAACACAAAAAATTCCCATTTCTCCATTTTTTAAAAAGAAATTTGTCACAAGTAGTGGATACCTTAAACTTATATTGCTGCACCTTTTTTAAATTTTAAAAATTTGACCGGAAGTAGTTCTTTGTGTAAGGCAAAATTGATAAATTATCTAGTAATTATATCAATCGTATTTCAAGCTTCAACAAGATACTATCGTTCCTTAAACAAGAATAAAAAAATTGAATGACACAAGAATAATTAAAAATTATGGTTAATGCAGAAAAACTTGCTCTCACTTCATTTTCTTAATACCAAACTTTCTCTAGTTAATTGGGATTCAGAGAACCTCCATTTTCCGCTGAAAACGTTAGATAATTAAGATTAACCCAAATTTGAATAAAAAAAATTCATCAGCAGAATTCCGTAGTGTGTGAGGCCAGCAATATTATTAACATAAAAAATCAATTAGTACAAATGTACATCGTTTCCCGCGACATCCTTTGGAATTTTCCAATAAACTAAGCTTTCTCGAAAGCTACCTGATTAAAAGTCTGCTTAATATGTGCATCTAAAACTTAAGAAGAAAATATAATTTGGTTTGCTTGAGTTGATATATTCGCAACCAGCATGAAAGCAAATTATTTTGAATGTCTTTTCTTGAAATAAATTTACAACAAAGCTTAAGATCTGAAGAAAAAATGAATTCAAAATTTATATTAAACGTTTTTATTTATTAATTTTTATTACCAGTGTATTTTCTTTCCCGCTATTTCGAATTTGTTCTAAATGCCATGAAAAATCTTTCTAATAAATGAAACATAAAAAAAAAAAAAATATGCATGTTTCTAACCAAAAGGAAGCTACAGAAGTATAAGAAAAGATATATATTTATCTTTCTTTAAGACATCCGTTACAAGTTTCCAGGACGCTCAAAAGTAAATTCTTCTCTTAATTTCTAATAAATATTTATTCTTTCTTTGCAGATAGAAGTTCGAATCTGTTGCAAATAGTTACAAAATATTTTCAATATCACAATTTGGAATATACTTGTGATACTCAAATTGTGAAATATAAGTATAAATAGCTGTTTAATAAAGTAAAACTACACTTTTTATTTGAGTCAAAGTCGCTTTTTAACTTTACCATGAGACAGCAATTTTCGGACTGATTCTATCCACTTATATACAATTTAATAATTAAATACAAATATATAAATAAATAAAATAAAATAAAAACGACGTACATAAAATAATTTAAAATTCAAAAGTTCACTTCTTTTGTAACTTCCAATGAAAAAAAATCCAATTGCTTTACTTAAAGGAATTGTGTGGTACGATTAGTGAACAAAATCTTTAATAGTTTTCACAAATATTTTGGTTATGCTCTATGTATATGTATTACGTAAAACAGTTTTTGTGCTGAATATACCATAAAAAAAGCAAACCCTTTTTTTAAGACAAAATTTTAAATTCCCGAAGTGAGTTTAAAAAACTGCGCCTCCTGTAATAATTGATTTATATACATGAAATCTAAATTAAAAGTGTGTCAAATGATGTAAAGCAAAAGTTGGTTTCTTTTTTTATGATAGCATGAGTGTTTTTTCGTGAAATACCATTTTTATAAATATTCTTTGAAAAATCACTAAAAAAATGTATGAATTCTAAACTCACATATTTTTTTTCAAAAATATGAGCATTGCTTTGATTCAAAAATGGATACCAACTTTCTTTACATGTATCCATAACAATAGTTAGAAAAAATATCAAATCATTTGGTTCATTAGAAAAAAACTTTCAGCATTTAAAAAGAAAAACTAGTGTTGTTCTCTAGCTAAGGCAAATCAGTTAAAGCCTTTATTTGTGATTGGGATGTAAATACAAAAACTAACATAAAATTTGTTATAACTTTGGAACATGGAACTTTTTTTAACATGGAAATTTTATATTTTGTGAGTTATCGAAAAATATATAAAGGATAGTTAAGGCTAAAAACATATTTATTTTTTAACCAATTTTTAACAATTTTATCAATTTTTATTTTTTAAACATCCACCATACTGGTCGCCCATCCAGTATGGTGGATATGACCCTCAACTTGTAACCGAGTTGCATCCATGCCCGAATAAGGCATGGATGTAATCTTCGGGAAAAGAAGTCGGGCTTTCGCCTGAAATGGACTCCCGCCTCGAATAGAAAGCTGCGCAACTCTTCTGTTGTATGCTGGGATCATTATTTGTTAAAAAAAAGTCTGTATTCTTCTGTGTTTGTAATGCATGTTTCTGTCCTTCCTCTCTAGACTTCATATATATATATATATCAGTATAAAACACATGACAACAACAACCAATTTTTTGGCAATTGAATCGTACTGTGTTATCTTAATTTATCAGCTTCCACGTGGATGTTTTAGGATCAGAAATATACATATTGTAACGTAGATCGGGGTTCGAGGTTTTATGCAAAATCAGTCGTAAACAACAAGACAGTTCTTTAAGACGATGAGTATTTTTTGTCGTAACTCAATCCTTAAAAATACAGGGTTCAACAGCAAAATTCGCAGAATAAATATCAGAAGGATTTCACACCTTCAACAGCTCTTAGACACAATTACCAGTATCTAAAAATACACATATATATAGCTTATTCACAAGCACAGCCGAGCTAATCACGATAAAGGCAAGTTCACTAATCGCTAGTCAAAACCAGACTGACTCTTGCGGCGAGTATCACTCTATTTATAGCCGGGCCGAAAGTTACGGAAAGATGCGCTCGCGACATAGATCGTGAAATTTGTGGATTTATCTACTAATTTCTAGAAGAATCCAGAGGGTCCCGAACTCGTCAACATGGTCTCCAATATCGCCAAAAATGATGCCAACTTGGCAGTATCGCCAATATTTCGCCAAGTTCCCATTGAATCGCCATTATAACGTAAGGGACGGCATTGCTTGTGAATATTACAATTTTAACATGAAATAAATATAGCATAGAGTAATATAAATGCATTGCACATCCAAATACAAATTATTTACATTATTTTATACAAAATTCGTAACAATATATATATACTCTTCTATGAGTTTACTGTTACGCAGTAAATCTCAATTTTAATACCTTTGTTGGATATGATTCCTCAGACAATTTAGTGTACTGAAAATTTTATTTCAGGATTATACCATCTAGAAATTACGCTGATTTTTCTTCTCCTAACATATTTTGAGCATAACATGATATTCTGGAGCATTATCTTCTTTTCAGGCGTGTGGTTGTTCTTGATTTAATTTTTAGGATGGCAAACCTCGTCCATAAAAAGGCTCATCTAGTTAATGATTTTGTTTTGTTATTAAGTACATTCAGTGGAAAACTTGACCCACTAGCTGTATATGTTGTATCTCAATATAAGAACGTTTGTGGAGGGAACATTACAAATTGCTTTTCATTTTTCACAGCCATTTTGGATTTAAGAGTAGCATTGGGCATCGACTCCCATAAGGAATAACGCATATACTTATTTTTAGCAAGAATTCACGTTAAGAAAAATGTAACGATGGATCATATTATTGACTAGCTTTTACCCGCTGCTCCGCTCGCATTGATGTCTTTAAATAACTGTCAAAGTCAAAATCATTATCATTAGAAAGTAAATAATATAATATGGTAATTTTTTTATTGCTTGACTGGAACCAATAAAATTTAAAAATTCTAAAATTGAGCTTAGTTAAAAAAACTGAAAACGTAATTTATTATAATAATTAACAACAAATATTCAATAACTTAAACTATTAATATTTTTAAAAATCGAAAGTATCTACGTTTAATATATAATTCCTCTTTAAAAGAACTCAAAACAGAATATTATTCTAAGATGCTACTGTACACATACCATATTATATGTTCTTCCGTCAGTTGCAAATATGTGAAGATTTGGGCATTGGACACACCTATTAGGCTACATATAGTTGGACATGGGAAAAACATTGCTTTTCAAAATGCACCCCTGCTACCTGAAATGTTAGCTTTGTTAATAGCAACAGTAAAACTGGAAATTGAACTTTTTGAATTGAAATGGTAGGTCAGTGGGAATACTTGGAATTCGAGGTATGATAACATTATCCCTTTTCATGACATATGTTAAAATATTGGCACCAAGTATATTCTGCATCAGATTTGTGATCCAAGCCTCGTTCCTTTACATAGTCGAGGAGCATCGAGATTTTGCATAACTGGTACATTTAGTTTTAATTGAAGTTTGTGTGAGGTACACCCGAAAGTTCAAGTGAATTTAAGAACTCTGTGGGATATGAAGTACTTTGTTCTTTATCCATGATTGTATTCATTGATAAATATTTCTTCAATTCTCCCCCTCCCCGCACGTCGTTTAAATATTCAATGTTGATTTTATGGACATGTCATTGTATGCGCCAATATTGATCTTGCGCGCAACCACTGATCCCAAATTAAATTTTGTTGCAAGCCCGGGTAAATTTGAGCAATGAGATTTACATTATTTTCTTCTACATTACAAAATTCTCTGAAAGTAAAATAAAACCTCCAGCATTTGCGTCCAAACTTCCATAACCGATTTTAATTGCGTCTCTGCATAATGTTCCGAATCTACGTCATTATGAAGATGCACTCTCATATTCGTTTTCAGACTGAATTTTTCAAATTTTCCCCATAAGCTTGAATTCACCAGCCAATATATAATAAAGCTACCATTCCTCCTCTGTACTATCTCGTAAATCCTGAAGAGTCCGATTTAACGCTTCTATAGCTTTCTTGTGAGACATCGTACTTTCATCCACACTAAAAGATTACGTTGTGGAAGCATCCTGCCTTGAGAGCTATTTTTTTCTGAAATTTCAGATGAGGAATCTTCAAATGCAAGATTAAGCGATAATTTTAAAACGGAATGTGCAGTACGACCGTTGGTCAGTAAAATCACGGCTATACCAGAAGAAGCCATAGCAACTGCTATCTTCTAGGTTTTTCTGGTGGTCATTAATAATAAGTTTAGCAAAAACGTTTTTCCTGTTCCTCCAGGGGCTTCGAGAAAAAAAGAGTGCACCACTGCCGGATTCTATTTTGCGTAACACTTGTTGGAAAACGTGACTTTGTTCTGGAGTTAATTGAGGGATAAATTCTGTTACTTGATGTTGCAATGCTATGAATTTGTAGTTTAATTCTCAAGTAATTTCAATATCGAAGCCATTTCCGTCGACACGTCTAGAGCTAATCATTCCAAAATCATGTAGCTTCTCCTAACCATTCCGAAAACCTTTATTGCGTTTCGTTGTAGATGTGTTCATTGAAAGGCATATTTGATTGGTTTTCGTCGCAAAATATCTTCCGCCATGTAGTCTTTGTACTTATTCCAAAAATTCAAAGTAATAAATACTTTCAAAACTATTCAAACTAATCAAAACTACTAAAGTAATCAAAACTTTTTATGAAACTGTCAATTAATATTATCATAGAATTTTCAATATCACGCGCGCAATTCGCTAAAACTTTATTTCGTTTCCCTCTTTAAAAAGGGGGAAATTTGCATTAAAATATCTGGGATTGTCGGAATAGAGAACTTCTTAGCCAACTTGGCGATATTTCTCAAAGTTTGAGTTTGACATTTAACAAACGTAACGCAATAAACGTTAGACGTTTAATAAAAAACCATTTAAAAATTGCTTTTTGTTAAGATGCTAAATTACACTATGTTTCAGTTATTTGCTACAAATGTGAGAAAATTTTTATTAAAATTTCCATTATTGATCAAATGCATAATTTTGCGCCAACTTGGCGGGGAGTAAGCAACGTCAACGTTTTACCCGCATAATTCCCGTTCCCGTAGGAATATGGAGATAAAATATATCTTATGTTACTCGCTGATAATGTAGCTTTCCATTGGTGAAAGAATTTTTAAAATCGGACCAGAAGTTCCGAGATTAGCGGAACAAACAGACAGACAGACAGA
>BMAO01013141.1:0-28417 GCA_019973975.1 Trichonephila clavata | reverse complement strand
CGTCATGAACAGGGAAAATTTTCTAACTCCTATGTCCAACCAAACTCAATTTTCTCATGTAAAATCCGACGCTGATCACGAATACATGTAGCGCTTTTCAAAATTTCAATTAGATCAAAAGTTATTGCAATATAAAATTTCACATTTTTTGGATATTTGGCAGGGGAGACGTCATGAACAGGGAAAAAATTTCTAACTCCTATTCAACCAAACTCAATTTTCTTATTTAAAATCCGACGCTGATCACGAATACATGTAGCGCTTTTCAAAATTTCAATTAGATCAAAAGTTATTGCAATAAAAAATTTCACATTTTTTGGATATTTGGCAGGGGAGACGTCATGAACAGGGAAAAAATTTCTAACTCCTATTCCAACCAAACTCAATTTTCTTATTAAAATCCGACGCTGATCACGAATACATGTAGCGCTTTTCAAAATTTCAATTAGATCAAAAGTTATTGCAATAAAAAATTTCACATTTTTTGGATATTTGGCAGGGGAGACGTCATGAACAGGGAAAAATTTCTAACTCCTATTCCAACCAAACTCAATTTTCTTATTTAAAATCCGACGCTGATCACGAATACATGTAGCGCTTTTCAAAATTTCAATTAGATCAAAAGTTATTGCAATAATAAAATTTCACATTTTTTGGATATTTGGCAGGGGAGACGTCATGAACAGGGAAAAAATTTCTAACTCCTATTCCAACCAAACTCAATTTTCTTATTTAAAATCCGACGCTGATCACGAATACATGTAGCGCTTTTCAAAATTTCAATTAGATCAAAAGTTATTGCAATAATAAAATTTCACATTTTTTGGATATTTGGCAGGGGAGACGTCATGAACAGGGAAAAAATTTCTAACTCCTATTCCAACCAAACTCAATTTTCTTATTTAAAATCCGACGCTGATCACGAATACATGTAGCGCTTTTCAAAATTTCAATTAGATCAAAAGTTATTGCAATAATAAAATTTCACATTTTTTGGATATTTGGCAGGGGAGACGTCATGAACAGGGAAAAAATTTCTAACTCCTATTCCAACCAAACTCAATTTTCTTATTTAAAATCCGACGCTGATCACGAATACATGTAGCGCTTTTCAAAATTTCAATTAGATCAAAAGTTATTGCAATAATAAAATTTCACATTTTTTGGATATTTGGCAGGGGAGACGTCATGAACAGGGAAAAAATTTCTAACTCCTATTCCAACCAAACTCAATTTTCTTATTTAAAATCCGACGCTGATCACGAATACATGTAGCGCTTTTCAAAATTTCAATTAGATCAAAAGTTATTGCAATAATAAAATTTCACATTTTTTGGATATTTGGCAGGGGAGACGTCATGAACAGGGAAAAAATTTCTAACTCCTATTCCAACCAAACTCAATTTTCTTATTTAAAATCCGACGCTGATCACGAATACATGTAGCGCTTTTCAAAATTTCAATTAGATCAAAAGTTATTGCAATAAAAAATTTCACATTTTTTGGATATTTGGCAGGGGAGACGTCATGAACAGGGAAAAAATTTCTAACTCCTATTCCAACCAAACTCAATTTTCTTATTTAAAATCCGACGCTGATCACGAATACATGTAGCGCTTTTCAAAATTTCAATTAGATCAAAAGTTATTGCAATAATAAAATTTCACATTTTTTGGATATTTGGCAGGGGAGACGTCATGAACAGGGAAAAAATTTCTAACTCCTATTCCAACCAAACTCAATTTTCTTATTTAAAATCCGACGCTGATCACGAATACATGTAGCGCTTTTCAAAATTTCAATTAGATCAAAAGTTATTGCAATAATAAAATTTCACATTTTTTGGATATTTGGCAGGGGAGACGTCATGAACAGGGAAAAAATTTCTAACTCCTATTCCAACCAAACTCAATTTTCTTATTTAAAATCCGACGCTGATCACGAATACATGTAGCGCTTTTCAAAATTTCAATTAGATCAAAAGTTATTGCAATAATAAAATTTCACATTTTTTGGATATTTGGCAGGGGAGACGTCATGAACAGGGAAAAAATTTCTAACTCCTATTCCAACCAAACTCAATTTTCTTATTTAAAATCCGACGCTGATCACGAATACATGTAGCGCTTTTCAAAATTTCAATTAGATCAAAAGTTATTGCAATAATAAAATTTCACATTTTTTGGATATTTGGCAGGGGAGACGTCATGAACAGGGAAAAAATTTCTAACTCCTATTCCAACCAAACTCAATTTTCTTATTTAAAATCCGACGCTGATCACGAATACATGTAGCGCTTTTCAAAATTTCAATTAGATCAAAAGTTATTGCAATAATAAAATTTCACATTTTTTGGATATTTGGCAGGGGAGACGTCATGAACAGGGAAAAAATTTCTAACTCCTATTCCAACCAAACTCAATTTTCTTATTTAAAATCCGACGCTGATCACGAATACATGTAGCGCTTTTCAAAATTTCAATTAGATCAAAAGTTATTGCAATAATAAAATTTCACATTTTTTGGATATTTGGCAGGGGAGACGTCATGAACAGGGAAAAAATTTCTAACTCCTATTCCAACCAAACTCAATTTTCTTATTTAAAATCCGACGCTGATCACGAATACATGTAGCGCTTTTCAAAATTTCAATTAGATCAAAAGTTATTGCAATAATAAAATTTCACATTTTTTGGATATTTGGCAGGGGAGACGTCATGAACAGGGAAAAAATTTCTAACTCCTATTCCAACCAAACTCAATTTTCTTATTTAAAATCCGACGCTGATCACGAATACATGTAGCGCTTTTCAAAATTTCAATTAGATCAAAAGTTATTGCAATAATAAAATTTCACATTTTTTGGATATTTGGCAGGGGAGACGTCATGAACAGGGAAAAAATTTCTAACTCCTATTCCAACCAAACTCAATTTTCTTATTTAAAATCCGACGCTGATCACGAATACATGTAGCGCTTTTCAAAATTTCAATTAGATCAAAAGTTATTGCAATAAAAAATTTCACATTTTTTGGATATTTGGCAGGGGAGACGTCATGAACAGGGAAAAAATTTCTAACTCCTATTCCAACCAAACTCAATTTTCTTATTTAAAATCCGACGCTGATCACGAATACATGTAGCGCTTTTCAAAATTTCAATTAGATCAAAAGTTATTGCAATAATAAAATTTCACATTTTTTGGATATTTGGCAGGGGAGACGTCATGAACAGGGAAAAAATTTCTAACTCCTATTCAACCAAACTCAATTTTCTTATTTAAAATCCGACGCTGATCACGAATACATGTAGCGCTTTTCAAAATTTCAATTAGATCAAAAGTTATTGCAATAAAAAATTTCACATTTTTTGGATATTTGGCAGGGGAGACGTCATGAACAGGGAAAAAATTTCTAACTCCTATTCCAACCAAACTCAATTTTCTTATTTAAAATCCGACGCTGATCACGAATACATGTAGCGCTTTTCAAAATTTCAATTAGATCAAAAGTTATTGCAATAAAAAATTTCACATTTTTTGGATATTTGGCAGGGGAGACGTCATGAACAGGGAAAAAATTTCTAACTCCTATTCCAACCAAACTCAATTTTCTTATTTAAAATCCGACGCTGATCACGAATACATGTAGCGCTTTTCAAAATTTCAATTAGATCAAAAGTTATTGCAATAATAAAATTTCACATTTTTTGGATATTTGGCAGGGGAGACGTCATGAACAGGGAAAAAATTTCTAACTCCTATTCCAACCAAACTCAATTTTCTTATTTAAAATCCGACGCTGATCACGAATACATGTAGCGCTTTTCAAAATTTCAATTAGATCAAAAGTTATTGCAATAATAAAATTTCACATTTTTTGGATATTTGGCAGGGGAGACGTCATGAACAGGGAAAAAATTTCTAACTCCTATTCAACCAAACTCAATTTTCTTTTTATTAAAATCCGACGCTGATCACGAATACATGTAGCGCTTTTCAAAATTTCAATTAGATCAAAAGTTATTGCAATAAAAAATTTCACATTTTTTGGATATTTGGCAGGGGAGACGTCATGAACAGGGAAAAAATTTCTAACTCCTATTCAACCAAACTCAATTTTCTTATTTAAAATCCGACGCTGATCACGAATACATGTAGCGCTTTTCAAAATTTCAATTAGATCAAAAGTTATTGCAATAATAAAATTTCACATTTTTTGGATATTTGGCAGGGGAGACGTCATGAACAGGGAAAAAATTTCTAACTCCTATTCCAACCAAACTCAATTTTCTTATTTAAAATCCGACGCTGATCACGAATACATGTAGCGCTTTTCAAAATTTCAATTAGATCAAAAGTTATTGCAATAAAAAATTTCACATTTTTTGGATATTTGGCAGGGGAGACGTCATGAACAGGGAAAAAATTTCTAACTCCTATTCCAACCAAACTCAATTTTCTTATTTAAAATCCGACGCTGATCACGAATACATGTAGCGCTTTTCAAAATTTCAATTAGATCAAAAGTTATTGCAATAAAAAATTTCACATTTTTTGGATATTTGGCAGGGGAGACGTCATGAACAGGGAAAAAATTTCTAACTCCTATTCCAACCAAACTCAATTTTCTTATTTAAAATCCGACGCTGATCACGAATACATGTAGCGCTTTTCAAAATTTCAATTAGATCAAAAGTTATTGCAATAATAAAATTTCACATTTTTTGGATATTTGGCAGGGGAGACGTCATGAACAGGGAAAAAATTTCTAACTCCTATTCCAACCAAACTCAATTTTCTTATTTAAAATCCGACGCTGATCACGAATACATGTAGCGCTTTTCAAAATTTCAATTAGATCAAAAGTTATTGCAATAATAAAATTTCACATTTTTTGGATATTTGGCAGGGGAGACGTCATGAACAGGGAAAAAATTTCTAACTCCTATTCAACCAAACTCAATTTTCTTATTTAAAATCCGACGCTGATCACGAATACATGTAGCGCTTTTCAAAATTTCAATTAGATCAAAAGTTATTGCAATAATAAAATTTCACATTTTTTGGATATTTGGCAGGGGAGACGTCATGAACAGGGAAAAAATTTCTAACTCCTATTCCAACCAAACTCAATTTTCTTATTTAAAATCCGACGCTGATCACGAATACATGTAGCGCTTTTCAAAATTTCAATTAGATCAAAAGTTATTGCAATAATAAAATTTCACATTTTTTGGATATTTGGCAGGGGAGACGTCATGAACAGGGAAAAAATTTCTAACTCCTATTCCAACCAAACTCAATTTTCTTATTTAAAATCCGACGCTGATCACGAATACATGTAGCGCTTTTCAAAATTTCAATTAGATCAAAAGTTATTGCAATAAAAAATTTCACATTTTTTGGATATTTGGCA
The DNA here is from genome assembly GCA_019973975.1 of Trichonephila clavata. Taxonomy (NCBI): domain Eukaryota; kingdom Metazoa; phylum Arthropoda; class Arachnida; order Araneae; family Nephilidae; genus Trichonephila; species Trichonephila clavata. The sequence goes on along the minus strand of BMAO01013141.1, from coordinate 23,000 downwards.
GGGGAGACGTCATGAACAGGGAAAAAATTTCTAACTCCTATTCCAACCAAACTCAATTTTCTTATTTAAAATCCGACGCTGATCACGAATACATGTAGCGCTTTTCAAAATTTCAATTAGATCAAAAGTTATTGCAATAATAAAATTTCACATTTTTTGGATATTTGGCAGGGGAGACGTCATGAACAGGGAAAAAATTTCTAACTCCTATTCCAACCAAACTCAATTTTCTTATTTAAAATCCGACGCTGATCACGAATACATGTAGCGCTTTTCAAAATTTCAATTAGATCAAAAGTTATTGCAATAATAAAATTTCACATTTTTTGGATATTTGGCAGGGGAGACGTCATGAACAGGGAAAAAATTTCTAACTCCTATTCCAACCAAACTCAATTTTCTTATTTAAAATCCGACGCTGATCACGAATACATGTAGCGCTTTTCAAAATTTCAATTAGATCAAAAGTTATTGCAATAATAAAATTTCACATTTTTTGGATATTTGGCAGGGGAGACGTCATGAACAGGGAAAAAATTTCTAACTCCTATTCCAACCAAACTCAATTTTCTTATTTAAAATCCGACGCTGATCACGAATACATGTAGCGCTTTTCAAAATTTCAATTAGATCAAAAGTTATTGCAATAATAAAATTTCACATTTTTTGGATATTTGGCAGGGGAGACGTCATGAACAGGGAAAAAATTTCTAACTCCTATTCCAACCAAACTCAATTTTCTTATTTAAAATCCGACGCTGATCACGAATACATGTAGCGCTTTTCAAAATTTCAATTAGATCAAAAGTTATTGCAATAATAAAATTTCACATTTTTTGGATATTTGGCAGGGGAGACGTCATGAACAGGGAAAAAATTTCTAACTCCTATTCCAACCAAACTCAATTTTCTTATTTAAAATCCGACGCTGATCACGAATACATGTAGCGCTTTTCAAAATTTCAATTAGATCAAAAGTTATTGCAATAATAAAATTTCACATTTTTTGGATATTTGGCAGGGGAGACGTCATGAACAGGGAAAAAATTTCTAACTCCTATTCCAACCAAACTCAATTTTCTTATTTAAAATCCGACGCTGATCACGAATACATGTAGCGCTTTTCAAAATTTCAATTAGATCAAAAGTTATTGCAATAAAAAATTTCACATTTTTTGGATATTTGGCAGGGGAGACGTCATGAACAGGGAAAAAATTTCTAACTCCTATTCCAACCAAACTCAATTTTCTTATTTAAAATCCGACGCTGATCACGAATACATGTAGCGCTTTTCAAAATTTCAATTAGATCAAAAGTTATTGCAATAAAAAATTTCACATTTTTTGGATATTTGGCAGGGGAGACGTCATGAACAGGGAAAAAATTTCTAACTCCTATTCCAACCAAACTCAATTTTCTTATTTAAAATCCGACGCTGATCACGAATACATGTAGCGCTTTTCAAAATTTCAATTAGATCAAAAGTTATTGCAATAATAAAATTTCACATTTTTTGGATATTTGGCAGGGGAGACGTCATGAACAGGGAAAAAATTTCTAACTCCTATTCCAACCAAACTCAATTTTCTTATTTAAAATCCGACGCTGATCACGAATACATGTAGCGCTTTTCAAAATTTCAATTAGATCAAAAGTTATTGCAATAAAAAATTTCACATTTTTTGGATATTTGGCAGGGGAGACGTCATGAACAGGGAAAAAATTTCTAACTCCTATTCCAACCAAACTCAATTTTCTTATTTAAAATCCGACGCTGATCACGAATACATGTAGCGCTTTTCAAAATTTCAATTAGATCAAAAGTTATTGCAATAATAAAATTTCACATTTTTTGGATATTTGGCAGGGGAGACGTCATGAACAGGGAAAAAATTTCTAACTCCTATTCCAACCAAACTCAATTTTCTTATTTAAAATCCGACGCTGATCACGAATACATGTAGCGCTTTTCAAAATTTCAATTAGATCAAAAGTTATTGCAATAATAAAATTTCACATTTTTTGGATATTTGGCAGGGGAGACGTCATGAACAGGGAAAAAATTTCTAACTCCTATTCCAACCAAACTCAATTTTCTTATTTAAAATCCGACGCTGATCACGAATACATGTAGCGCTTTTCAAAATTTCAATTAGATCAAAAGTTATTGCAATAAAAAATTTCACATTTTTTGGATATTTGGCAGGGGAGACGTCATGAACAGGGAAAAAATTTCTAACTCCTATTCCAACCAAACTCAATTTTCTTATTTAAAATCCGACGCTGATCACGAATACATGTAGCGCTTTTCAAAATTTCAATTAGATCAAAAGTTATTGCAATAATAAAATTTCACATTTTTTGGATATTTGGCAGGGGAGACGTCATGAACAGGGAAAAAATTTCTAACTCCTATTCCAACCAAACTCAATTTTCTTATTTAAAATCCGACGCTGATCACGAATACATGTAGCGCTTTTCAAAATTTCAATTAGATCAAAAGTTATTGCAATAAAAAATTTCACATTTTTTGGATATTTGGCAGGGGAGACGTCATGAACAGGGAAAAAATTTCTAACTCCTATTCCAACCAAACTCAATTTTCTTATTTAAAATCCGACGCTGATCACGAATACATGTAGCGCTTTTCAAAATTTCAATTAGATCAAAAGTTATTGCAATAATAAAATTTCACATTTTTTGGATATTTGGCAGGGGAGACGTCATGAACAGGGAAAAAATTTCTAACTCCTATTCCAACCAAACTCAATTTTCTTATTTAAAATCCGACGCTGATCACGAATACATGTAGCGCTTTTCAAAATTTCAATTAGATCAAAAGTTATTGCAATAATAAAATTTCACATTTTTTGGATATTTGGCAGGGGAGACGTCATGAACAGGGAAAAAATTTCTAACTCCTATTCCAACCAAACTCAATTTTCTTATTTAAAATCCGACGCTGATCACGAATACATGTAGCGCTTTTCAAAATTTCAATTAGATCAAAAGTTATTGCAATAAAAAATTTCACATTTTTTGGATATTTGGCAGGGGAGACGTCATGAACAGGGAAAAAATTTCTAACTCCTATTCCAACCAAACTCAATTTTCTTATTTAAAATCCGACGCTGATCACGAATACATGTAGCGCTTTTCAAAATTTCAATTAGATCAAAAGTTATTGCAATAATAAAATTTCACATTTTTTGGATATTTGGCAGGGGAGACGTCATGAACAGGGAAAAAATTTCTAACTCCTATTCCAACCAAACTCAATTTTCTTATTTAAAATCCGACGCTGATCACGAATACATGTAGCGCTTTTCAAAATTTCAATTAGATCAAAAGTTATTGCAATAATAAAATTTCACATTTTTTGGATATTTGGCAGGGGAGACGTCATGAACAGGGAAAAAATTTCTAACTCCTATTCCAACCAAACTCAATTTTCTTATTTAAAATCCGACGCTGATCACGAATACATGTAGCGCTTTTCAAAATTTCAATTAGATCAAAAGTTATTGCAATAATAAAATTTCACATTTTTTGGATATTTGGCAGGGGAGACGTCATGAACAGGGAAAAAATTTCTAACTCCTATTCCAACCAAACTCAATTTTCTTATTTAAAATCCGACGCTGATCACGAATACATGTAGCGCTTTTCAAAATTTCAATTAGATCAAAAGTTATTGCAATAATAAAATTTCACATTTTTTGGATATTTGGCAGGGGAGACGTCATGAACAGGGAAAAAATTTCTAACTCCTATTCCAACCAAACTCAATTTTCTTATTTAAAATCCGACGCTGATCACGAATACATGTAGCGCTTTTCAAAATTTCAATTAGATCAAAAGTTATTGCAATAATAAAATTTCACATTTTTTGGATATTTGGCAGGGGAGACGTCATGAACAGGGAAAAAATTTCTAACTCCTATTCCAACCAAACTCAATTTTCTTATTTAAAATCCGACGCTGATCACGAATACATGTAGCGCTTTTCAAAATTTCAATTAGATCAAAAGTTATTGCAATAAAAAATTTCACATTTTTTGGATATTTGGCAGGGGAGACGTCATGAACAGGGAAAAAATTTCTAACTCCTATTCCAACCAAACTCAATTTTCTTATTTAAAATCCGACGCTGATCACGAATACATGTAGCGCTTTTCAAAATTTCAATTAGATCAAAAGTTATTGCAATAAAAAATTTCACATTTTTTGGATATTTGGCAGGGGAGACGTCATGAACAGGGAAAAAATTTCTAACTCCTATTCCAACCAAACTCAATTTTCTTATTTAAAATCCGACGCTGATCACGAATACATGTAGCGCTTTTCAAAATTTCAATTAGATCAAAAGTTATTGCAATAATAAAATTTCACATTTTTTGGATATTTGGCAGGGGAGACGTCATGAACAGGGAAAAAATTTCTAACTCCTATTCCAACCAAACTCAATTTTCTTATTTAAAATCCGACGCTGATCACGAATACATGTAGCGCTTTTCAAAATTTCAATTAGATCAAAAGTTATTGCAATAAAAAATTTCACATTTTTTGGATATTTGGCAGGGGAGACGTCATGAACAGGGAAAAAATTTCTAACTCCTATTCCAACCAAACTCAATTTTCTTATTTAAAATCCGACGCTGATCACGAATACATGTAGCGCTTTTCAAAATTTCAATTAGATCAAAAGTTATTGCAATAAAAAATTTCACATTTTTTGGATATTTGGCAGGGGAGACGTCATGAACAGGGAAAAAATTTCTAACTCCTATTCCAACCAAACTCAATTTTCTTATTTAAAATCCGACGCTGATCACGAATACATGTAGCGCTTTTCAAAATTTCAATTAGATCAAAAGTTATTGCAATAATAAAATTTCACATTTTTTGGATATTTGGCAGGGGAGACGTCATGAACAGGGAAAAAATTTCTAACTCCTATTCCAACCAAACTCAATTTTCTTATTTAAAATCCGACGCTGATCACGAATACATGTAGCGCTTTTCAAAATTTCAATTAGATCAAAAGTTATTGCAATAATAAAATTTCACATTTTTTGGATATTTGGCAGGGGAGACGTCATGAACAGGGAAAAAATTTCTAACTCCTATTCCAACCAAACTCAATTTTCTTATTTAAAATCCGACGCTGATCACGAATACATGTAGCGCTTTTCAAAATTTCAATTAGATCAAAAGTTATTGCAATAATAAAATTTCACATTTTTTGGATATTTGGCAGGGGAGACGTCATGAACAGGGAAAAAATTTCTAACTCCTATTCCAACCAAACTCAATTTTCTTATTTAAAATCCGACGCTGATCACGAATACATGTAGCGCTTTTCAAAATTTCAATTAGATCAAAAGTTATTGCAATAATAAAATTTCACATTTTTTGGATATTTGGCAGGGGAGACGTCATGAACAGGGAAAAAATTTCTAACTCCTATTCCAACCAAACTCAATTTTCTTATTTAAAATCCGACGCTGATCACGAATACATGTAGCGCTTTTCAAAATTTCAATTAGATCAAAAGTTATTGCAATAAAAAATTTCACATTTTTTGGATATTTGGCAGGGGAGACGTCATGAACAGGGAAAAAATTTCTAACTCCTATTCCAACCAAACTCAATTTTCTTATTTAAAATCCGACGCTGATCACGAATACATGTAGCGCTTTTCAAAATTTCAATTAGATCAAAAGTTATTGCAATAATAAAATTTCACATTTTTTGGATATTTGGCAGGGGAGACGTCATGAACAGGGAAAAAATTTCTAACTCCTATTCCAACCAAACTCAATTTTCTTATTTAAAATCCGACGCTGATCACGAATACATGTAGCGCTTTTCAAAATTTCAATTAGATCAAAAGTTATTGCAATAATAAAATTTCACATTTTTTGGATATTTGGCAGGGGAGACGTCATGAACAGGGAAAAAATTTCTAACTCCTATTCAACCAAACTCAATTTTCTTATTTAAAATCCGACGCTGATCACGAATACATGTAGCGCTTTTCAAAATTTCAATTAGATCAAAAGTTATTGCAATAATAAAATTTCACATTTTTTGGATATTTGGCAGGGGAGACGTCATGAACAGGGAAAAAATTTCTAACTCCTATTCCAACCAAACTCAATTTTCTTATTTAAAATCCGACGCTGATCACGAATACATGTAGCGCTTTTCAAAATTTCAATTAGATCAAAAGTTATTGCAATAAAAAATTTCACATTTTTTGGATATTTGGCAGGGGAGACGTCATGAACAGGGAAAAAATTTCTAACTCCTATTCCAACCAAACTCAATTTTCTTATTTAAAATCCGACGCTGATCACGAATACATGTAGCGCTTTTCAAAATTTCAATTAGATCAAAAGTTATTGCAATAAAAAATTTCACATTTTTTGGATATTTGGCAGGGGAGACGTCATGAACAGGGAAAAAATTTCTAACTCCTATTCCCCAAACTCAATTTTCTTATTTAAAATCCGACGCTGATCACGAATACATGTAGCGCTTTTCAAAATTTCAATTAGATCAAAAGTTATTGCAATAATAAAATTTCACATTTTTTGGATATTTGGCAGGGGAGACGTCATGAACAGGGAAAAAATTTCTAACTCCTATTCCAACCAAACTCAATTTTCTTATTTAAAATCCGACGCTGATCACGAATACATGTAGCGCTTTTCAAAATTTCAATTAGATCAAAAGTTATTGCAATAAAAAATTTCACATTTTTTGGATATTTGGCAGGGGAGACGTCATGAACAGGGAAAAAATTTCTAACTCCTATTCCAACCAAACTCAATTTTCTTATTTAAAATCCGACGCTGATCACGAATACATGTAGCGCTTTTCAAAATTTCAATTAGATCAAAAGTTATTGCAATAATAAAATTTCACATTTTTTGGATATTTGGCAGGGGAGACGTCATGAACAGGGAAAAAATTTCTAACTCCTATTCCAACCAAACTCAATTTTCTTATTTAAAATCCGACGCTGATCACGAATACATGTAGCGCTTTTCAAAATTTCAATTAGATCAAAAGTTATTGCAATAATAAAATTTCACATTTTTTGGATATTTGGCAGGGGAGACGTCATGAACAGGGAAAAAATTTCTAACTCCTATTCCAACCAAACTCAATTTTCTTATTTAAAATCCGACGCTGATCACGAATACATGTAGCGCTTTTCAAAATTTCAATTAGATCAAAAGTTATTGCAATAATAAAATTTCACATTTTTTGGATATTTGGCAGGGGAGACGTCATGAACAGGGAAAAAATTTCTAACTCCTATTCCAACCAAACTCAATTTTCTTATTTAAAATCCGACGCTGATCACGAATACATGTAGCGCTTTTCAAAATTTCAATTAGATCAAAAGTTATTGCAATAATAAAATTTCACATTTTTTGGATATTTGGCAGGGGAGACGTCATGAACAGGGAAAAAATTTCTAACTCCTATTCCAACCAAACTCAATTTTCTTATTTAAAATCCGACGCTGATCACGAATACATGTAGCGCTTTTCAAAATTTCAATTAGATCAAAAGTTATTGCAATAATAAAATTTCACATTTTTTGGATATTTGGCAGGGGAGACGTCATGAACAGGGAAAAAATTTCTAACTCCTATTCAACCAAACTCAATTTTCTTATTTAAAATCCGACGCTGATCACGAATACATGTAGCGCTTTTCAAAATTTCAATTAGATCAAAAGTTATTGCAATAATAAAATTTCACATTTTTTGGATATTTGGCAGGGGAGACGTCATGAACAGGGAAAAAATTTCTAACTCCTATTCCAACCAAACTCAATTTTCTTATTTAAAATCCGACGCTGATCACGAATACATGTAGCGCTTTTCAAAATTTCAATTAGATCAAAAGTTATTGCAATAATAAAATTTCACATTTTTTGGATATTTGGCAGGGGAGACGTCATGAACAGGGAAAAAATTTCTAACTCCTATTCCAACCAAACTCAATTTTCTTATTTAAAATCCGACGCTGATCACGAATACATGTAGCGCTTTTCAAAATTTCAATTAGATCAAAAGTTATTGCAATAATAAAATTTCACATTTTTTGGATATTTGGCAGGGGAGACGTCATGAACAGGGAAAAAATTTCTAACTCCTATTCCAACCAAACTCAATTTTCTTATTTAAAATCCGACGCTGATCACGAATACATGTAGCGCTTTTCAAAATTTCAATTAGATCAAAAGTTATTGCAATAAAAAATTTCACATTTTTTGGATATTTGGCAGGGGAGACGTCATGAACAGGGAAAAAATTTCTAACTCCTATTCCAACCAAACTCAATTTTCTTATTTAAAATCCGACGCTGATCACGAATACATGTAGCGCTTTTCAAAATTTCAATTAGATCAAAAGTTATTGCAATAATAAAATTTCACATTTTTTGGATATTTGGCAGGGGAGACGTCATGAACAGGGAAAAAATTTCTAACTCCTATTCCAACCAAACTCAATTTTCTTATTTAAAATCCGACGCTGATCACGAATACATGTAGCGCTTTTCAAAATTTCAATTAGATCAAAAGTTATTGCAATAATAAAATTTCACATTTTTTGGATATTTGGCAGGGGAGACGTCATGAACAGGGAAAAAATTTCTAACTCCTATTCCAACCAAACTCAATTTTCTTATTTAAAATCCGACGCTGATCACGAATACATGTAGCGCTTTTCAAAATTTCAATTAGATCAAAAGTTATTGCAATAATAAAATTTCACATTTTTTGGATATTTGGCAGGGGAGACGTCATGAACAGGGAAAAAATTTCTAACTCCTATTCCAACCAAACTCAATTTTCTTATTTAAAATCCGACGCTGATCACGAATACATGTAGCGCTTTTCAAAATTTCAATTAGATCAAAAGTTATTGCAATAATAAAATTTCACATTTTTTGGATATTTGGCAGGGGAGACGTCATGAACAGGGAAAAAATTTCTAACTCCTATTCCAACCAAACTCAATTTTCTTATTTAAAATCCGACGCTGATCACGAATACATGTAGCGCTTTTCAAAATTTCAATTAGATCAAAAGTTATTGCAATAATAAAATTTCACATTTTTTGGATATTTGGCAGGGGAGACGTCATGAACAGGGAAAAAATTTCTAACTCCTATTCCAACCAAACTCAATTTTCTTATTTAAAATCCGACGCTGATCACGAATACATGTAGCGCTTTTCAAAATTTCAATTAGATCAAAAGTTATTGCAATAATAAAATTTCACATTTTTTGGATATTTGGCAGGGGAGACGTCATGAACAGGGAAAAAATTTCTAACTCCTATTCCAACCAAACTCAATTTTCTTATTTAAAATCCGACGCTGATCACGAATACATGTAGCGCTTTTCAAAATTTCAATTAGATCAAAAGTTATTGCAATAATAAAATTTCACATTTTTTGGATATTTGGCAGGGGAGACGTCATGAACAGGGAAAAAATTTCTAACTCCTATTCCAACCAAACTCAATTTTCTTATTTAAAATCCGACGCTGATCACGAATACATGTAGCGCTTTTCAAAATTTCAATTAGATCAAAAGTTATTGCAATAATAAAATTTCACATTTTTTGGATATTTGGCAGGGGAGACGTCATGAACAGGGAAAAAATTTCTAACTCCTATTCCAACCAAACTCAATTTTCTTATTTAAAATCCGACGCTGATCACGAATACATGTAGCGCTTTTCAAAATTTCAATTAGATCAAAAGTTATTGCAATAATAAAATTTCACATTTTTTGGATATTTGGCAGGGGAGACGTCATGAACAGGGAAAAAATTTCTAACTCCTATTCAACCAAACTCAATTTTCTTATTTAAAATCCGACGCTGATCACGAATACATGTAGCGCTTTTCAAAATTTCAATTAGATCAAAAGTTATTGCAATAATAAAATTTCACATTTTTTGGATATTTGGCAGGGGAGACGTCATGAACAGGGAAAAAATTTCTAACTCCTATTCCAACCAAACTCAATTTTCTTATTTAAAATCCGACGCTGATCACGAATACATGTAGCGCTTTTCAAAATTTCAATTAGATCAAAAGTTATTGCAATAATAAAATTTCACATTTTTTGGATATTTGGCAGGGGAGACGTCATGAACAGGGAAAAAATTTCTAACTCCTATTCCAACGCCAAACTCAATTTTCTTATTTAAAATCCGACGCTGATCACGAATACATGTAGCGCTTTTCAAAATTTCAATTAGATCAAAAGTTATTGCAATAAAAAATTTCACATTTTTTGGATATTTGGCAGGGGAGACGTCATGAACAGGGAAAAAATTTCTAACTCCTATTCAACCAAACTCAATTTTCTTATTTAAAATCCGACGCTGATCACGAATACATGTAGCGCTTTTCAAAATTTCAATTAGATCAAAAGTTATTGCAATAATAAAATTTCACATTTTTTGGATATTTGGCAGGGGAGACGTCATGAACAGGGAAAAAATTTCTAACTCCTATTCAACCAAACTCAATTTTCTTATTTAAAATCCGACGCTGATCACGAATACATGTAGCGCTTTTCAAAATTTCAATTAGATCAAAAGTTATTGCAATAATAAAATTTCACATTTTTTGGATATTTGGCAGGGGAGACGTCATGAACAGGGAAAAAATTTCTAACTCCTATTCAACCAAACTCAATTTTCTTATTTAAAATCCGACGCTGATCACGAATACATGTAGCGCTTTTCAAAATTTCAATTAGATCAAAAGTTATTGCAATAATAAAATTTCACATTTTTTGGATTTTTCATGAACAGGGAAAAAATTTCTAACTCCTATTCCAACCAAACTCAATTTTCTTATTTAAAATCCGACGCTGATCACGAATACATGTAGCGCTTTTCAAAATTTCAATTAGATCAAAAGTTATTGCAATAATAAAATTTCACATTTTTTGGATATTTGGCAGGGGAGACGTCATGAACAGGGAAAAAATTTCTAACTCCTATTCCAACCAAACTCAATTTTCTTATTTAAAATCCGACGCTGATCACGAATACATGTAGCGCTTTTCAAAATTTCAATTAGATCAAAAGTTATTGCAATAATAAAATTTCACATTTTTTGGATATTTGGCAGGGGAGACGTCATGAACAGGGAAAAAATTTCTAACTCCTATTCCAACCAAACTCAATTTTCTTATTTAAAATCCGACGCTGATCACGAATACATGTAGCGCTTTTCAAAATTTCAATTAGATCAAAAGTTATTGCAATAATAAAATTTCACATTTTTTGGATATTTGGCAGGGGAGACGTCATGAACAGGGAAAAAATTTCTAACTCCTATTCCAACCAAACTCAATTTTCTTATTTAAAATCCGACGCTGATCACGAATACATGTAGCGCTTTTCAAAATTTCAATTAGATCAAAAGTTATTGCAATAAAAAATTTCACATTTTTTGGATATTTGGCAGGGGAGACGTCATGAACAGGGAAAAAATTTCTAACTCCTATTCCAACCAAACTCAATTTTCTTATTTAAAATCCGACGCTGATCACGAATACATGTAGCGCTTTTCAAAATTTCAATTAGATCAAAAGTTATTGCAATAATAAAATTTCACATTTTTTGGATATTTGGCAGGGGAGACGTCATGAACAGGGAAAAAATTTCTAACTCCTATTCAACCAAACTCAATTTTCTTATTTAAAATCCGACGCTGATCACGAATACATGTAGCGCTTTTCAAAATTTCAATTAGATCAAAAGTTATTGCAATAATAAAATTTCACATTTTTTGGATATTTGGCAGGGGAGACGTCATGAACAGGGAAAAAATTTCTAACTCCTATGCCAACCAAACTCAATTTTCTCATTTAAAATCCGACGCTGATCACGAATACATGTAGCGCTTTTCAAAATTTCAATTAGATCAAAAGTTATTGCAATAAAAAATTTCACATTTTTTGGATATTTGGCAGGGGAGACGTCATGAACAGGGAAAAAATTTCTAACTCCTATTCCAACCAAACTCAATTTTCTTATTTAAAATCCGACGCTGATCACGAATACATGTAGCGCTTTTCAAAATTTCAATTAGATCAAAAGTTATTGCAATAATAAAATTTCACATTTTTTGGATATTTGGCAGGGGAGACGTCATGAACAGGGAAAAAATTTCTAACTCCTATTCCAACCAAACTCAATTTTCTTATTTAAAATCCGACGCTGATCACGAATACATGTAGCGCTTTTCAAAATTTCAATTAGATCAAAAGTTATTGCAATAAAAATTTCACATTTTTTGGATATTTGGCAGGGGAGACGTCATGAACAGGGAAAAAATTTCTAACTCCTATTCCAACCAAACTCAATTTTCTTATTTAAAATCCGACGCTGATCACGAATACATGTAGCGCTTTTCAAAATTTCAATTAGATCAAAAGTTATTGCAATAAAAAATTTCACATTTTTTGGATATTTGGCAGGGGAGACGTCATGAACAGGGAAAAAATTTCTAACTCCTATTCAACCAAACTCAATTTTCTTATTTAAAATCCGACGCTGATCACGAATACATGTAGCGCTTTTCAAAATTTCAATTAGATCAAAAGTTATTGCAATAAAAAATTTCACATTTTTTGGATATTTGGCAGGGGAGACGTCATGAACAGGGAAAAAATTTCTAACTCCTATTCCAACCAAACTCAATTTTCTTATTTAAAATCCGACGCTGATCACGAATACATGTAGCGCTTTTCAAAATTTCAATTAGATCAAAAGTTATTGCAATAATAAAATTTCACATTTTTTGGATATTTGGCAGGGGAGACGTCATGAACAGGGAAAAAATTTCTAACTCCTATTCCAACCAAACTCAATTTTCTTATTTAAAATCCGACGCTGATCACGAATACATGTAGCGCTTTTCAAAATTTCAATTAGATCAAAAGTTATTGCAATAATAAAATTTCACATTTTTTGGATATTTGGCAGGGGAGACGTCATGAACAGGGAAAAAATTTCTAACTCCTATTCCAACCAAACTCAATTTTCTTATTTAAAATCCGACGCTGATCACGAATACATGTAGCGCTTTTCAAAATTTCAATTAGATCAAAAGTTATTGCAATAAAAAATTTCACATTTTTTGGATATTTGGCAGGGGAGACGTCATGAACAGGGAAAAAATTTCTAACTCCTATTCAACCAAACTCAATTTTCTTATTTAAAATCCGACGCTGATCACGAATACATGTAGCGCTTTTCAAAATTTCAATTAGATCAAAAGTTATTGCAATAATAAAATTTCACATTTTTTGGATATTTGGCAGGGGAGACGTCATGAACAGGGAAAAAATTTCTAACTCCTATTCAACCAAACTCAATTTTCTTATTTAAAATCCGACGCTGATCACGAATACATGTAGCGCTTTTCAAAATTTCAATTAGATCAAAAGTTATTGCAATAAAAAATTTCACATTTTTTGGATATTTGGCAGGGGAGACGTCATGAACAGGGAAAAAATTTCTAACTCCTATTCAACCAAACTCAATTTTCTTATTTAAAATCCGACGCTGATCACGAATACATGTAGCGCTTTTCAAAATTTCAATTAGATCAAAAGTTATTGCAATAAAAAATTTCACATTTTTTGGATATTTGGCAGGGGAGACGTCATGAACAGGGAAAAAATTTCTAACTCCTATTCAACCAAACTCAATTTTCTTATTTAAAATCCGACGCTGATCACGAATACATGTAGCGCTTTTCAAAATTTCAATTAGATCAAAAGTTATTGCAATAATAAAATTTCACATTTTTTGGATATTTGGCAGGGGAGACGTCATGAACAGGGAAAAAATTTCTAACTCCTATTCCAACCAAACTCAATTTTCTTATTTAAAATCCGACGCTGATCACGAATACATGTAGCGCTTTTCAAAATTTCAATTAGATCAAAAGTTATTGCAATAATAAAATTTCACATTTTTTGGATATTTGGCAGGAGACGTCATGAACAGGGAAAAAATTTCTAACTCCTATTCCAACCAAACTCAATTTTCTTATTAAAATCCGACGCTGATCACGAATACATGTAGCGCTTTTCAAAATTTCAATTAGATCAAAAGTTATTGCAATAAAAAATTTCACATTTTTTGGATATTTGGAGGGGAGACGTCATGAACAGGGAAAAAATTTCTAACTCCTATTCAAACCAAACTCAATTTTCTTATTTAAAATCCGACGCTGATCACGAATACATGTAGCGCTTTTCAAAATTTCAATTAGATCAAAAGTTATTGCAATAATAAAATTTCACATTTTTTGGATATTTGGCAGGGGAGACGTCATGAACAGGGAAAAAATTTCTAACTCCTATTCCAACCAAACTCAATTTTCTTATTTAAAATCCGACGCTGATCACGAATACATGTAGCGCTTTTCAAAATTTCAATTAGATCAAAAGTTATTGCAATAATAAAATTTCACATTTTTTGGATATTTGGCAGGGGAGACGTCATGAACAGGGAAAAAATTTCTAACTCCTATTCCAACCAAACTCAATTTTCTTATTTAAAATCCGACGCTGATCACGAATACATGTAGCGCTTTTCAAAATTTCAATTAGATCAAAAGTTATTGCAATAATAAAATTTCACATTTTTTGGATATTTGGCAGGGGAGACGTCATGAACAGGGAAAAAATTTCTAACTCCTATTCCAACCAAACTCAATTTTCTTATTTAAAATCCGACGCTGATCACGAATACATGTAGCGCTTTTCAAAATTTCAATTAGATCAAAAGTTATTGCAATAAAAAATTTCACATTTTTTGGATATTTGGCAGGGGAGACGTCATGAACAGGGAAAAAATTTCTAACTCCTATTCCAACCAAACTCAATTTTCTTATTTAAAATCCGACGCTGATCACGAATACATGTAGCGCTTTTCAAAATTTCAATTAGATCAAAAGTTATTGCAATAAAAAATTTCACATTTTTTGGATATTTGGCAGGGGAGACGTCATGAACAGGGAAAAAATTTCTAACTCCTATTCCAACCAAACTCAATTTTCTTATTTAAAATCCGACGCTGATCACGAATACATGTAGCGCTTTTCAAAATTTCAATTAGATCAAAAGTTATTGCAATAATAAAATTTCACATTTTTTGGATATTTGGCAGGGGAGACGTCATGAACAGGGAAAAAATTTCTAACTCCTATTCCAACCAAACTCAATTTTCTTATTTAAAATCCGACGCTGATCACGAATACATGTAGCGCTTTTCAAAATTTCAATTAGATCAAAAGTTATTGCAATAATAAAATTTCACATTTTTTGGATATTTGGCAGGGGAGACGTCATGAACAGGGAAAAAATTTCTAACTCCTATTCCAACCAAACTCAATTTTCTTATTTAAAATCCGACGCTGATCACGAATACATGTAGCGCTTTTCAAAATTTCAATTAGATCAAAAGTTATTGCAATAATAAAATTTCACATTTTTTGGATATTTGGCAGGGGAGACGTCATGAACAGGGAAAAAATTTCTAACTCCTATTCAACCAAACTCAATTTTCTTATTTAAAATCCGACGCTGATCACGAATACATGTAGCGCTTTTCAAAATTTCAATTAGATCAAAAGTTATTGCAATAAAAAATTTCACATTTTTTGGATATTTGGCAGGGGAGACGTCATGAACAGGGAAAAAATTTCTAACTCCTATTCAACCAAACTCAATTTTCTTATTTAAAATCCGACGCTGATCACGAATACATGTAGCGCTTTTCAAAATTTCAATTAGATCAAAAGTTATTGCAATAATAAAATTTCACATTTTTTGGATATTTGGCAGGGGAGACGTCATGAACAGGGAAAAAATTTCTAACTCCTATTCAACCAAACTCAATTTTCTTATTTAAAATCCGACGCTGATCACGAATACATGTAGCGCTTTTCAAAATTTCAATTAGATCAAAAGTTATTGCAATAATAAAATTTCACATTTTTTGGATATTTGGCAGGGGAGACGTCATGAACAGGGAAAAAATTTCTAACTCCTATTCCAACCAAACTCAATTTTCTTATTTAAAATCCGACGCTGATCACGAATACATGTAGCGCTTTTCAAAATTTCAATTAGATCAAAAGTTATTGCAATAATAAAATTTCACATTTTTTGGATATTTGGCAGGGGAGACGTCATGAACAGGGAAAAAATTTCTAACTCCTATTCAACCAAACTCAATTTTCTTATTTAAAATCCGACGCTGATCACGAATACATGTAGCGCTTTTCAAAATTTCAATTAGATCAAAAGTTATTGCAATAATAAAATTTCACATTTTTTGGATATTTGGCAGGGGAGACGTCATGAACAGGGAAAAAATTTCTAACTCCTATTCCAACCAAACTCAATTTTCTTATTTAAAATCCGACGCTGATCACGAATACATGTAGCGCTTTTCAAAATTTCAATTAGATCAAAAGTTATTGCAATAATAAAATTTCACATTTTTTGGATATTTGGCAGGGGAGACGTCATGAACAGGGAAAAAATTTCTAACTCCTATTCCAACCAAACTCAATTTTCTTATTTAAAATCCGACGCTGATCACGAATACATGTAGCGCTTTTCAAAATTTCAATTAGATCAAAAGTTATTGCAATAAAAAATTTCACATTTTTTGGATATTTGGCAGGGGAGACGTCATGAACAGGGAAAAAATTTCTAACTCCTATTCCAACCAAACTCAATTTTCTTATTTAAAATCCGACGCTGATCACGAATACATGTAGCGCTTTTCAAAATTTCAATTAGATCAAAAGTTATTGCAATAAAAAATTTCACATTTTTTGGATATTTGGCAGGGGAGACGTCATGAACAGGGAAAAAATTTCTAACTCCTATTCAACCAAACTCAATTTTCTTATTTAAAATCCGACGCTGATCACGAATACATGTAGCGCTTTTCAAAATTTCAATTAGATCAAAAGTTATTGCAATAATAAAATTTCACATTTTTTGGATATTTGGCAGGGGAGACGTCATGAACAGGGAAAAAATTTCTAACTCCTATTCCAACCAAACTCAATTTTCTTATTTAAAATCCGACGCTGATCACGAATACATGTAGCGCTTTTCAAAATTTCAATTAGATCAAAAGTTATTGCAATAATAAAATTTCACATTTTTTGGATATTTGGCAGGGGAGACGTCATGAACAGGGAAAAAATTTCTAACTCCTATTCCAACCAAACTCAATTTTCTTATTTAAAATCCGACGCTGATCACGAATACATGTAGCGCTTTTCAAAATTTCAATTAGATCAAAAGTTATTGCAATAATAAAATTTCACATTTTTTGGATATTTGGCAGGGGAGACGTCATGAACAGGGAAAAAATTTCTAACTCCTATTCCAACCAAACTCAATTTTCTTATTTAAAATCCGACGCTGATCACGAATACATGTAGCGCTTTTCAAAATTTCAATTAGATCAAAAGTTATTGCAATAATAAAATTTCACATTTTTTGGATATTTGGCAGGGGAGACGTCATGAACAGGGAAAAAATTTCTAACTCCTATTCAACCAAACTCAATTTTCTTATTTAAAATCCGACGCTGATCACGAATACATGTAGCGCTTTTCAAAATTTCAATTAGATCAAAAGTTATTGCAATAATAAAATTTCACATTTTTTGGATATTTGGCAGGGGAGACGTCATGAACAGGGAAAAAATTTCTAACTCCTATTCCAACCAAACTCAATTTTCTTATTTAAAATCCGACGCTGATCACGAATACATGTAGCGCTTTTCAAAATTTCAATTAGATCAAAAGTTATTGCAATAATAAAATTTCACATTTTTTGGATATTTGGCAGGGGAGACGTCATGAACAGGGAAAAAATTTCTAACTCCTATTCAACCAAACTCAATTTTCTTATTTAAAATCCGACGCTGATCACGAATACATGTAGCGCTTTTCAAAATTTCAATTAGATCAAAAGTTATTGCAATAAAAAATTTCACATTTTTTGGATATTTGGCAGGGGAGACGTCATGAACAGGGAAAAAATTTCTAACTCCTATTCAACCAAACTCAATTTTCTTATTTAAAATCCGACGCTGATCACGAATACATGTAGCGCTTTTCAAAATTTCAATTAGATCAAAAGTTATTGCAATAATAAAATTTCACATTTTTTGGATATTTGGCAGGGGAGACGTCATGAACAGGGAAAAAATTTCTAACTCCTATTCCAACCAAACTCAATTTTCTTATTTAAAATCCGACGCTGATCACGAATACATGTAGCGCTTTTCAAAATTTCAATTAGATCAAAAGTTATTGCAATAATAAAATTTCACATTTTTTGGATATTTGGCAGGGGAGACGTCATGAACAGGGAAAAAATTTCTAACTCCTATTCAACCAAACTCAATTTTCTTATTTAAAATCCGACGCTGATCACGAATACATGTAGCGCTTTTCAAAATTTCAATTAGATCAAAAGTTATTGCAATAAAAAATTTCACATTTTTTGGATATTTGGCAGGGGAGACGTCATGAACAGGGAAAAAATTTCTAACTCCTATTCCAACCAAACTCAATTTTCTTATTTAAAATCCGACGCTGATCACGAATACATGTAGCGCTTTTCAAAATTTCAATTAGATCAAAAGTTATTGCAATAATAAAATTTCACATTTTTTGGATATTTGGCAGGGGAGACGTCATGAACAGGGAAAAAATTTCTAACTCCTATTCCAACCAAACTCAATTTTCTTATTTAAAATCCGACGCTGATCACGAATACATGTAGCGCTTTTCAAAATTTCAATTAGATCAAAAGTTATTGCAATAATAAAATTTCACATTTTTTGGATATTTGGCAGGGGAGACGTCATGAACAGGGAAAAAATTTCTAACTCCTATTCAACCAAACTCAATTTTCTTATTTAAAATCCGACGCTGATCACGAATACATGTAGCGCTTTTCAAAATTTCAATTAGATCAAAAGTTATTGCAATAATAAAATTTCACATTTTTTGGATATTTGGCAGGGGAGACGTCATGAACAGGGAAAAAATTCTAACATCCTATTCAACCCAACTCATTTTCTTATTTAAAATCCGACGCTGATCACGAATACATGTAGCGCTTTTCAAATTTCAATTAGATCAAAAGTTATTGCAATAAAAATTTCACATTTTTTGGATATTTGGCAGGGGAGACGTCATGAACAGGGAAAAAATTTCTAACTCCTATTCCAACCAAACTCAATTTTCTTATTAAAATCCGACGCTGATCACGAATACATGTAGCGCTTTTCAAAATTTCAATTAGATCAAAAGTTATTGCAATAATAAAATTTCACATTTTTTGGATATTTGGCAGGGGAGACGTCATGAACAGGGAAAAAATTTCTAACTCCTATTCCAACCAAACTCAATTTTCTTATTTAAAATCCGACGCTGATCACGAATACATGTAGCGCTTTTCAAAATTTCAATTAGATCAAAAGTTATTGCAATAATAAAATTTCACATTTTTTGGATATTTGGCAGGGGAGACGTCATGAACAGGGAAAAAATTTCTAACTCCTATTCCAACCAAACTCATTTTCTTATTTAAAATCCGACGCTGATCACGAATACATGTAGCGCTTTTCAAAATTTCAATTAGATCAAAAGTTATTGCAATAAAAAATTTCACATTTTTTGGATATTTGGCAAGGGGAGACGTCATGAACAGGGAAAAAATTTCTAACTCCTATTCCAACCAAACTCAATTTTCTTATTTAAAATCCGACGCTGATCACGAATACATGTAGCGCTTTTCAAAATTTCAATTAGATCAAAAGTTATTGCAATAATAAAATTTCACATTTTTTGGATATTTGGCAGGGGAGACGTCATGAACAGGGAAAAAATTTCTAACTCCTATTCCAACCAAACTCAATTTTCTTATTTAAAATCCGACGCTGATCACGAATACATGTAGCGCTTTTCAAAATTTCAATTAGATCAAAAGTTATTGCAATAATAAAATTTCACATTTTTTGGATATTTGGCAGGGGAGACGTCATGAACAGGGAAAAAATTTCTAACTCCTATTCCAACCAAACTCAATTTTCTTATTTAAAATCCGACGCTGATCACGAATACATGTAGCGCTTTTCAAAATTTCAATTAGATCAAAAGTTATTGCAATAATAAAATTTCACATTTTTTGGATATTTGGCAGGGAGACGTCATGAACAGGGAAAAAATTTCTAACTCCTATTCCAACCAAACTCAATTTTCTTATTTAAAATCCGACGCTGATCACGAATACATGTAGCGCTTTTCAAAATTTCAATTAGATCAAAAGTTATTGCAATAAAAAATGTTCACATTTTTTGGATATTTGGCAGGGGAGACGTCATGAACAGGGAAAAATTTCTAACTCCTATTCCAACCAAACTCAATTTTCTTATTTAAAATCCGACGCTGATCACGAATACATGTAGCGCTTTTCAAAATTTCAATTAGATCAAAAGTTATTGCAATAATAAAATTTCACATTTTTTGGATATTTGGCATGGAGACGTCATGAACAGGGAAAAAATTTCTAACTCCTATTCCAACCAAACTCAATTTTCTTATTTAAAATCCGACGCTGATCACGAATACATGTAGCGCTTTTCAAATTTCAATTAGATCAAAAGTTATTGCAATAAAAAATTTCACATTTTTTGGATATTTGGAAGGGGAGACGTCATGAACAGGGAAAAAATTTCTAACTCCTATTCAAACCAAACTCAATTTTCTTATTTAAAATCCGACGCTGATCACGAATACATGTAGCGCTTTTCAAAATTTCAATTAGATCAAAAGTTATTGCAATAATAAAATTTCACATTTTTTGGATATTTGGCAGGGGAGACGTCATGAACAGGGAAAAAATTTCTAACTCCTATTCCAACCAAACTCAATTTTCTTATTTAAAATCCGACGCTGATCACGAATACATGTAGCGCTTTTCAAAATTTCAATTAGATCAAAAGTTATTGCAATAATAAAATTTCACATTTTTTGGATATTTGGCAGGGGAGACGTCATGAACAGGGAAAAAATTTCTAACTCCTATTCCAACCAAACTCAATTTTCTTATTTAAAATCCGACGCTGATCACGAATACATGTAGCGCTTTTCAAAATTTCAATTAGATCAAAAGTTATTGCAATAAAAAATTTCACATTTTTTGGATATTTGGCAGGGGAGACGTCATGAACAGGGAAAAAATTTCTAACTCCTATTCCAACCAAACTCAATTTTCTTATTTAAAATCCGACGCTGATCACGAATACATGTAGCGCTTTTCAAAATTTCAATTAGATCAAAAGTTATTGCAATAATAAAATTTCACATTTTTTGGATATTTGGCAGGGGAGACGTCATGAACAGGGAAAAAATTTCTAACTCCTATTCCAACCAAACTCAATTTTCTTATTTAAAATCCGACGCTGATCACGAATACATGTAGCGCTTTTCAAAATTTCAATTAGATCAAAAGTTATTGCAATAATAAAATTTCACATTTTTTGGATATTTGGCATGGGAGACGTCATGAACAGGGAAAAAATTTCTAACTCCTATTCCAACCAAACTCAATTTTCTCATGTAAAATCCGACGCTGATCACGAATACATGTAGCACTTTTCAAAATTTCAATTAGATCAAAAGTTATTGCAATAAAAAATTTCACATTTTTTGGATATTTGGAAGGGGAGACGTCATGAACAGGGAAAAAATTTCTAACTCCTATTCCAACCAAACTCAATTTTCTTATTTAAAATCCGACGCTGATCACGAATACATGTAGCGCTTTTCAAAATTTCAATTAGATCAAAAGTTATTGCAATAATAAAATTTCACATTTTTTGGATATTTGGCAGGGGAGACGTCATGAACAGGGAAAAAATTTCTAACTCCTATTCCAGCCAAACTCAATTTTCTTATTTAAAATCCGACGCTGATCACGAATACATGTAGCGCTTTTCAAAATTTCAATTAGATCAAAAGTTATTGCAATAATAAAATTTCACATTTTTTGGATATTTGGCATTGGAGACGTCATGAACAGGGAAAAAATTTCTAACTCCTATGCCAACCAAACTCAATTTTCTCATGTAAAATCCGACGCTGATCACGAATACATGTAGCACTTTTCAAAATTTCAATTAGATCAAAAGTTATTGCAATAAAAAATGTTCACATTTTTTGGATATTTGGAAGGGGAGACGTCATGAACAGGGAAAAAATTTCTAACTCCTATTCAAACCAAACTCAATTTTCTTATTTAAAATCCGACGCTGATCACGAATACATGTAGCGCTTTTCAAAATTTCAATTAGATCAAAAGTTATTGCAATAATAAAATTTCACATTTTTTGGATATTTGGCAGGGAGACGTCATGAACAGGGAAAAAATTTCTAACTCCTATTCCAACCAAACTCAATTTTCTCATGTAAAATCCGACGCTGATCACGAATACATGTAGCACTTTTCAAAATTTCAATTAGATCAAAAGTTATTGCAATAAAAAATGTTCACATTTTTTGGATATTTGGAAGGGGAGACGTCATGAACAGGGAAAAAATTTCTAACTCCTATTCCAACCAAACTCAATTTTCTTATTTAAAATCCGACGCTGATCACGAATACATGTAGCGCTTTTCAAAATTTCAATTAGATCAAAAGTTATTGCAATAAAAAATTTCACATTTTTTGGATATTTGGCAGGGGAGACGTCATGAACAGGGAAAAAAATTTCTAACTCCTATTCAACCAAACTCAATTTTCTCATGTAAAATCCGACGCTGATCACGAATACATGTAGCACTTTTCAAAATTTCAATTAGATCAAAAGTTATTGCAATA
>BMAO01013140.1:0-81126 GCA_019973975.1 Trichonephila clavata | reverse complement strand
AAAGCGCAATACTCGAATGGCGCTGTCTTTGAAGTTATCATGAAGAGGAATACGGCTTCTGTCGCGAATTGTCTCTGGTGACGAAACATGGCGTCACCTTTTGAACCGGAAACTAAGTGTCAGAGCAAGCAGTGGAAAAGTGCGACTTCACTACCTCCAAAGAAATCAAAAAGGCCGTGCACACCAGTTCTGGTAAGGTCATGATGTCTTTTTTTTACCTCAAGAGCACACTGCTTGTCGAGTTCCTGGAACGGGGAACCACCATCAATGCCCTGCGTTATCAAGCCACTTTACAGAACCTTAGACGAACTATTAACGCCCGGGTCAATGGCGTTATTCTTCTGCATGATAATGCCCACCCACATACAGCCAATGTGGTGAAGATGACATTTCAGTTGTTTCGGTGGGAAACGCTGGAACATCCACCGTACAGTCCAGACCTTTCACCATGTGATTTTCATGTTTATGGACCTTTAAAACGAGCTATTCACAGACATCGATACACAACCGACAACAAAGTGTGTGACTGGGTCCAGGCCTGGATCCAACGGCAGCCTACTAGCTTCTTCAAAGATTGAATATCGACTGACTAGTCTGGCAATGAAATAATTGTGCCAACAGTTTTGGCGACTATTTTTGAGTATGTGTACTGTGTATAACTACATTTTTGAGTTAATAAAATTGTCCCCGTTACTTTCCACTAGTCACCGGGTTTTATTTGAATGCCCCTTATATTATGTGTATTAGCATTAGAACATGTCATTTACATACTTCTCATTCATTATTTTGTGATACTCATTCGCATTTTTAATGTCTTTAATTTTATGCGAATTTTAATCTGATCAAAATTCTACTTGTTTTGAGGCCAAGTTAATATTTGCCAAATAATGAAAATATGCAAAAACTTAAGCAAGCATATCCTAGTTTAATACATAACGGCTTTCTTGGATGCAGGCTTTAGAAGCTATTTATGTTTAGAATTGTACTGTTACTTAAAATTAAGAATACAGTACATAAAAAGATAAAATCCTGTTATTTTTAGAATTATTAAGTTAATAAAATCTTTTTATAGTTTAATACATGAAAATATGATGATTTTCTTTATTGTAATTAGGTTTCAATTATTTTTAAAAATGCAATAAATTAATAAGTAAGCAAAAATATTAAATATAAATCCAAAATACGCTGTTAATAAATTATAAGACCATTTGTGTATAAAAAATATATAATTTAATTTGATATTAATCCAACATTTTTTTTTCTGATAATCCAAACACTGTTTTTCATTGAAATGATCAAATGGTTAACATCAGTGTCTGAAATAATGCGTCATTCTTTTATAATGGCTTCTTCCAGTTCACTGGCATATGATGTTTATTATTGGTTAAACCCAAAGGTTTCTCACGGGGTTCAATTCTGGATTTCAATTTGGCTGTATTTTAAAAAGACAAAACTTTTCCCCCTTCTTTACATATTTTTTGAGCGAATACAGATGTATGCTAAGAAGCATTATCCTTCTGAAACATCCACCAAGAATTAACCTCTTGCGTACCAGACTGCGCTTTCTAGTATGCCTAGAAATCCCAGACTTCTGGGAAAACTGACCTTGACGTCACGACGCGCATTTCCTTTTTGATGCTGACTAAGGCACACGTTCGTTCGTATTTCGTTTTGCTTTATAAAGTTTGTTTTTATGTTCATTTTTACTTTTTCTTGTCAATATGCCACCGTCGTCGGATTTCAACGAAACTGATATTAACTAAGAATATTTGCCGGAAGATGAATACGACTGATACTGATTTACCTATTTGTGATGAAAAAGATGAAGAATGGAACAAAAATGACAATACACTTATGTAAAGCATGTGAAAATGCTTTTTGTTCCAAGGAATATTTCAAGCAATTTCACAAAAACTTGTAATTTTAATTTTAATTTTCTTATTTTTTTAAAAGAATTTGTAATTTTATACAATCCCAATAAATGTACCTTATAATGTTTCCTGTGCTGGTTACACTGGTTGTACATCTAAATAAGCCATGTATTCACATGAGGATACAATAGGATTTTGCCTTATACATAGTATGCATTCACTAGTGGTTGCATGGTACTCAAGGAGTTAACATCACCTAATATAATATTCAATCATATCAAATTATCATACAGCATAGCTTGATATTGTATAAAGTCTATACGTCCCAAAATTTTCTGTAAATCGCACAATTCATTATGATTACAGAGGTTCCTCGAATATTGCTACTGGTCTTTCTTCTCCTTGTCGACTGAAAGTTCTTTCGTTTCCTTCCTCAAGTTATTCCAATAGTGCCTTCGGCCTTCGGAACGGTCAAGGTTAAATTTCTTTTCATTAAGGTATCCAACTACATGCGACAACTTTTTTTTATGTGTAACATCTTTCCTCATTACTCCTTGTGTTAATTAAATAAAATTTTCATTAAACATATAATTATTCCACAGAAAATTATTTCCAATCATACTCGATTCATTTTTTTCAGAAATTAAGTTGCTATTGCGAATTTACCACGATAACATGTCAGATGTTACACATCGTATGCGACTACTGTAAGACTCATTTCTGTTTTTGTAATGTGCTCCAGGGAGCAAAAATCGCAATTTTCATGAATGATATCAAACATAGAGCTTCTTTTTCAATTCCTACTCTATTAGCTCACTTTCTCTCTATATTTATCTTTTTTTTTAAAAAAAAATGGAGATATGGGGATTTTTTTTGGTTGTTTTAGATTTGTTTTGTACATTTTAAGAAAAATATACTAAAATTAAGAAGGGGAAAAGAAATTATTATTACTAAAATGGGAAAAAATGGGTAAAAATTTACAAAGAATAATGTAAACGCGGCCCATTCTGTACTAAAAGTTTATAAACAAATTTTCAATTTCTCAATTCTGATACATTGCTATGTTATTCCTTTTTAAAATGACCTTCAGGATAAGAGATATTTTCTTTTTTACAAAAACTAGAGCACTTTATCATTGTTGTTATGTGAAATTGCTTAAAAAAACAGTGATTATTTCATATAAGGGCTGTAAATTTTGTAATAAAACGGTGATTGGTAAATTGAAGGGTAAACCATTTCTATAATACAGAACATACACAAAAAATTTCACAGTTAATTATTTTCAAAACTTTTTAGCGATCACTGGCCCGTTTGAGCTTTTTCAAAAGAACACATTTCGAGTAAAACGCGTTTTAAAATATGACATATATACATCTTGCGTAAAGTAATGGCATCTGCTTTTACTAAAACACTTGTAGTTTTTGTTCTAGTGAACGGAAAATAATAAACTTGGTATTTTTATAAAGCTAATAAGATGGTTTATAAAATAAAATCATAAAAAAAGTGTCAATTTTTTGCAAAATACACAATTTTAGGGGAGTCGGATACCTTAAGAAGTATAATTTGATTCTACTCATTGTTCCATGAAGTGAATTTTTACCCGATTTCATTTTTCTTCTCGATGAAACGCTTAGAAATTTTACGATTGAGATATTTTATTTTCAGCTGATCATCGAAAATTTTGTCGATATGTGTCATCATAATCATTTTCCTCTCAGATCGTGTTTCTTTTGTTTGAAAGATATTTTCAAATTACGACCTCATGAATGGCAGTTTTAAAACGGTTCATCAACTTTTAGCTACTTTTCTTTCCGATCTACCAATGGTCATGGTTGTCGAGTGGTCATGGGTGCGAATTAGTGGTCAGCCATTGTCATGTTGCGTTTTCGAATCCTAGGGGGCCAATAAAGATTCATCGTGTACGATGAAATTGATGTGCGATAAATCTGTCAAGGCGCCAAGTCTTCATATTGGTAGTGTTTAAGTTTGCAAGGCCCCAACTCAGGTGTTTATACATAAATCAAAATTATGGGGTTCGTCCACAATAGCTCTCGAGGGGTTTCACAGTTCAAAGTTAAACTAATAAAACTTCAGATTTACCAGTATTTTTATGAAATATAATTTTTCTGCTTTCGAATCAAATAACTCTTTAGCCGGTAGCGTGTCCAGATAAATCTCGGATAATGCAATCAAAGCCTGTACCTTTGATTCTCATGTAACTCTCTTTCAAGATATACTAATGTATACGCATTAGAATAGTTAAGATGTCGTGTATAACATTCTAATTTTCTAAGGCGGCCTTATAATTTTTTAACGAACATCTCATTTAAATTTTGGAAAATTGTATAGATTTTAATAAAATTTTAATTTTTTAAGTTGCAATTAATACAGAAAGTATATCTCACGGTCAGTTTTAAATGCACTCTATAAATTAGCATTTTATATATTCTTCTTCAGAAAAGCACCAAATGCATAAGGGGTCTTATAGTTTCTTAACGCACCGTGTTGTCAATCAATGTCAGAGAAAATAATCGGGAGTAACGTCAACTATTAATGTCACGCAGATATTGCTTTAAAAATAACAAATTTAAACTTTCCATAACTTTGCTAATCGTTTGGTTTTGTAAAGTATATAATTCTGTTCTGCTCCCATGAAGTGAGGTTTATTTTTATTTTCTTCTCAAGAGCTGAAAATATCGTGAAATTAATTAATTAAAAATAATTATTTTAGTATTAATATACAGGGTATCCCAAAAATTGAGTTCATACACTACACATCTAGATTCCTCTTGGGAGTAAGTAGAAATTTTCCAAAAAACTTTACTAGTACAATACATAGCTTTCGGAAAATATACGAAAAATAATGATGTCACAGCCGTATTGGACACATAAACAGCAGTATTTTCAAATATTTATAAAGGAAGATGCTCAAAGTGTTCACGGTATATGGAGGCAGGCTTGAGCGCACCATGGAATGGATGAGTGCGCATATCGCCGCAGTGTGGTGTCCACTGAAGTACAAGCAGAATGCAGACGAACTAAGTCTGTTTCTGTAACCACTGCGTATCCTAAAACCAATTCCTTGAGATGTTCCTATAGGGGGTAAAACCCTACGGTGGGAGATCTGGTGATCATGGTGGCCATAGAACTGGACCTTTAAGTCCGATCCTGTGGCCGGAGTATGCCATGTACAGCCAATCACGCACAGAAATGAGGCGGAGCCCCATCATGATGCTTCATGTAACATCATTCATTCCTAATCATTTACCGTATTTTCTCATAAACTATGAATCATACAGGTACTTTTTGGGTGCTCTTTGGGCATTTTTTATGTACTTTTTTATGTACTCGAATTTTGGGCAACTCATGCTATTTTTAATTAGTCTTGACCTCCCATCGCTCCAGCGATAAACATCTATTGTTAAAGGAACAACTTTTAAAAACGAGTCGCAGATAAATAAAGTTCATATCGACATATTTTTAGAATCCATATTAAATTTACAGTAGAGTAATAATCTATACATAACATATAAAATATAACATTGTGATGGGTGCTTACGCGTTTCACTAACCTTCTCTCAAATCTTTAAAGACTTTATTTATTTTAACCAATCTCCGCCGAGAGCCAAGAGTGTGACTTATGCAAACAAGATAGTTTCGGGTTTAGCGAGTTCGAAAAAGATATAAAAGGGAGAAATGAAATGAAGAGATTGAGGATGACTACGTGTTTTGATAGAGGAGTTAACTACGAGATTGATTAAGAAGGTGATTCTAGGTTTATTCTCCGTGGTTTCAGTTAGTATTCCGTCGTTCATAATCGGGTTCTTCTCACACTCCACTGTAATTTGTTGTTCTTATAGTCTGAATAATATTTGTGTATTTCTTAATTAAGAAAGATAAATAAATAAGATTGATTATTTAATTTGATTGTAATTAATTATGGATCCAACATATTCGGATTTAGATAATATGCGAAGGGGAGTTAATAATCATAGGGGTAGTGATAGACTACGACAACATCCTTATTCTGTGACTGCACATCTTAATTGAAAATAACTTTGAATATCCCATTTAAAATTAACATCAAACGCACCATTCTAATTCTTATGAATGTTGTTTAACAAATAAATGATAGTAATAAATGATAAGCATAAAATAGAAACAACCAATCTTTCTTTTGTATAGAAATGTATAAAAATAGAAATAAAATTTAAAAAACACACACACACACACACAATATTTCTTTTGTATAGAAATATATAAAATAGAAATAAAATAAAAAAACATTTCTTTTGTATAGAAATATATAAAAAAAATGTTAAAAAATTCTTAGATAATAAAGAAATACAATTACAAATTTTTTTAAAATTAAAAATTTTAATATCTTAAATTACTGTTAGATAAATTTTATTTATTTATTTTTTGGTATAAGTAAAGAAAAAAAAATCCAGAAAAATATTTTACACAAAACGATGCAAATTTAATTATTATTTTATTTAGCTAATCCTAATTTACTAGCAAGTCAAAATTCACTAAGCAAACTTAATTGCATAAGTTATTATAATCAATAGGATAGTATAATGATTTTAGCTAACTTAAAACAAAGTGCAATCAATCTTCTTAGTTTCAAATTTTTAAGCCGATTACGGTGAGCTCGATAATTAGTTTTAAAAGCCGTGACCATTTCTATCCTTTTTTAAGCATCTCTAGCCTAATTTGTCATCAATAAGCGTAAACTCTTAATCCGCAACTAACACACTCTAAAATGTCTATTTTTAATTTTTTTTTTTTTAAAAAAAAAGACTTAGTCCTAAATTATGTCTTTGAAATCTGTAATATGAAACATCATCATGTGATGTGATTTGAAAATAGCTATCTTTTTTTAAACTTTATTTTTATCTTAATTTTTAAACTTTTCTTCCTTTGTAATGCCTGCGTGACTAAAGGTGTAGGAGGATTGGAAGGAACGCTAGCCGTAGTTCAACAAAATAATCTAATTTATTCACAATATTAATCACCATACAAATTCAATCGATCCAGTCTAAGAGATGCCCCCAATTAATCACAATGCCGACAATAAACGAGGTAAGCGAGGTATGAGAAAACTTTAATACTAACCACATTTACTCAAGGCGATAACTTTGACTTCTTAACTATTTACTCTGGATTTAATCTCAGTGACAATTCTTCACCTTAAGTAATTTAATTATCAAATATTAACTATCCGCGATTCACATTCAATCTCTGCTCCGATTGCTCTTATATATATATATATATATCTATCTCTCTCTCTCTCTCGCTCACTCTAACCTGAAAACCTAGACTATATATAGTAGTCTCATTTTACATCATCACGTCTTCTTCTTCGAAAAGAAGTTTTATAATAAAATAATTTTTAAAGACCAGAAATTCCCCCGAAGGACTATTAGTAGAAGGAACTCAGATAGGACCGTTACACATTTAATAATTAATATTTAATTTCCTTTGAACTATATTAAAACGGTTTTTAGGACGTATAATATTATTTTGTTAGTACTTATTTCATTTTACACGTTGAATTAAAATTTAATTAACGTAAATATATAAATAAACATTAGAAAAATACATGAGAATATCCTAAGTATATAAGCGAAGTCTCAAAAATGAATTTAAAATATTATAGTTGAAAGAAAAAAAAAATTGTTTTATGAAAAGGGGGTGGGTTCACGAAACAGGATCTGTATCTCAGTAATGTTAAAAATAGGTATTTTTAATAAACATTCGATTGAATAAAAATCTCCAATTTTTTTACTAAATATTCTTTGAACCATAATACATACTTAATCAGAGATTTTATGGATAGAATGTCTAGTTATTTTTAAAAAAAAATATTTTTTGCACAAATCTGTTTTTATTCAAAAACAGTGAAATTTCATGATGTTTAATGATATAAATTAAGTCAGAATATTTTTTGAAAAAATCCCTCGATTAAAGTATGTATTAGAGTGTAATTATTAAATATGCGAAGTTATAAGCTGTTAAATGCAGTAGTTTGGGAAAAAATGTTCCTTATATGGTAAAAATGCAAGTTTTGAGAAAAATAGATTGTAGTAATGTATTTATAGACTTTGAAAGTGGTAAAACATTTTCAAAAAATTATTAAAAATACTTCTACTGCCGGTAGAATGATAATTTTTGCACCATTAGAAGCGTAGAAATTCATATTTTATTAAAATGGGGAAAGTGAAAAATGTGTTTGGGGACCGAAATTCATGAACCTAAACGAAAAAGTGGAAGATGTAAAATATTTTCATTTGATTTGATACCTCAGAGGGTTTTGTATTTCATTCAAAAGAGCTGATTTAAGTATTAACGTAATTTTTAATAGTTTATTATTAAAACTTAACTGATAAATCTAGCGTAGTAAATGGTTGAAATTTACATATATCAGTGATTCTAAACTACTGTTCCACCAAATTATAGAAATTTGTCGGCAAATTTTTTAAAAATTATTAATTATAATTAAAAAATAAAATCCAGAACCGAATCTTTCGTCCGTTTTATAGAAATAAACTAAGGTATATTTAACTTATCCTTTCCTGAAAGGATGGATATCAAAAAATTTAATTGGATTCGTAATTCCTTTGTGATAACGGATATGTGATGACGGATAAATTAACTTTGAATGAAGAAGAAAAACTAATTTCGCTCTGTAATAATGGAGATTTAATTTCAAAACATTTGGAAGAGTCAGTTAGTTTATTTTTTGTATTAAGGTATCCGACTCATTGCGATATATATATATATTTTTTTAAATGGAGATATGGAGATTTTTTTGTTATTTTTAGATTTGTTTAGTGCATTTTAAGAAAAATATGCTAAAATTAAGAAGAGAAAAAGAAATTATTATTCTAAAACAGGAAAAAATAGGTAAAAATTGACAAAAAATAGCATAAACGCGGCCATTCTGTACCAAAGGTTTATGAAGAAATTTTCAATTTTTTCATTCTAATGTGTTGCTATGTTATTCATTTTTAAAATGACCTTCAGGACAAGAGATATTTTCTTTTTTACAAAAACTAGAGCATTTTATCTCGGTTACTATATGAAAATGCTTAAAAAGACAGTGATTATATTCACATAAGGGACTGTAAATTTTGTAATAAAGCAGTGCTTGATAAATCTGAATATCAAAATATTTCTACTATTATACAGAACATACGCAAAAAAATTCAGTTAATTATTTTCAAAACTTTTTTAGCAATCGCGCTGGCCCCATTTGAGTATTTTCAAAAAAGCATATTTCGAGTAAAACGCGTTTTTAAGTATGACATCTTGCTTAAAGTAATGGCTTCTGCTTTTACTAAAACACTTGTAGTTTTTGTTCTAGGGAACGGGAAATGATAAACTTGGTATTTTTATAAAGCTAATAAGATGGCGTATAAGATAAAATCATAAAAAAAATTGTCATTTTTTGGCAAAATTCACAATTTTAGGGATTCGGATACCTTAAAATTAAAGTTGATTATCTTATTATAGCTTTAGGATATTGTTACAATTTTCTACATTCTATTTGCTTGAATTCGAATTTGCAGCATAACAAATATAAAAATAAAAAACTGATTGAGACTTTGAAATGTAGATGTCGAAATGGTAGAGGCATTACCATTTTTACTACAAAATATCAACGAAATTATCAAAAACCATCAGCTCAAAGTCCGCATCAAATATATTTTATAATTAATTTGTAATTAATTGCTCAATAAACATTTTATTGTCTTTGTCGTACATATTATTTCCTTTACCATTAAAATTATTATTATAAACTATTTTACATAGTGTATAATAGATAAATAAAATTCTGTTAAACTTATTTTATTGTTAATGGGCCTCCAAATTCAGAAATTGCTAAAAGTGCACCACAACAATAAAAGAAAACAAAGATTGAGAACCACTGACATAAACATATATAGAGAAAAGACTGAAATTTATTTTAAATTTACAAACTAAGAGTGAATTCATCATAATGTACTTGAAGAGAACAATATTAATGCTTGGAAAGACTCAGTGCTTTCAAATATTCTGTACTCTGCCAAATACTTTATATTTTAATAAGTTATTCAACAAAAGAATAATCTACCCAGAGTTATTATAAAATCTTTAAGTCTCGGTCTATTTACTCTGATGGATAATAAATCCTTGATGAAAAATATACTGAAGTAAAAAAATCAAGTGATAAATTATCCCAGGTAGCATAGCATGTATCTGGTTCAACAACAGGTTCTCGATAAATCATCAATTAAATTACTTATCCATATCTTTTCTAAAAGAAAAAAAAACTAATTTAAATGTGTTCATGTACAGAAGTGTTTACTGTAATAAATGTGAATGGTTGTATGTAATATAGTATTAGGCTATTTAAAGCGCGTTACGAAAAAAATATATAGTTATTGCACACTGTTAAGGATACTAACAATTTTTATAAATAAAAACAAAAGATAAATAGATGATCACAAAAATAAAATTCTTTAAATATTTAAATTTGTTCAATTATAAATATTTACTTTTTGCACAATGTAATGGAAATACGTTAATTAAAAGATAAATCAGATATAATGTCTCAGTACCTTCGAAAATCAATTTCTACCAAACACAAGGAGAAATTTGTATTTAGCGAAATTATTATGTAATTTTTTACATACTGTCAGATATATAGGCAACACAAATTAACCCCATCTTGAGATAAGCAGAATACCCTAAAGAGGGGGAGGGGGGGGGAACTGTACCGATTATAAAATTGAAGTTTGCAATCTGGATACTATCCAAAATTTAAGCCGATTTATTCCAAGTTAAGTATGAAAAAAATAACTATTGTAATTATGACAATTCCTCTTTAGGGAACAGTGCAGCTCACTACGTCAAACCCCGATGTGGTGTTATATACGAAACTAAAATCTAATACATTTTTTTAAAAAAAAAATTACTTTGTTACACATTTTTAAGGTATCCGACTACCCTAAAACTGTGAATTTTGTCAAAAATTGACAACTTTTTTTATGAGTATACTTTATAGTCCAGCCATTGTATTAGCTTCATAAAAAATACCAAGTTTATTACTTTCCGTTCCCTAGAACAAAAACTATGAGTGTTTTAGTAAAAAAAGCAGATGCCATTACTTTAAGCAAGATGTTATACTCGCGTTTTACTCGAAATGTGTTTTTTTTTTTTAAATTTTCAAACGGGGACAGCGATTGCTCAAAAAGTTTTAAAAAGAATTAACTCTAATTTTTTGTGTATGTTCTGCATAATAGTGGAAGTGTTTTAACGTTCAGATTTATCAATCACTGTTTTATTACAAAACTTACAGAGCCTTATGTTAATATAATCACTGTTTTGTTAAGCAACTTCATAATACTAAGATAAAGTGCTCTAGTGTTTGTAAAATTAAAATATCGCTTATCCTGCAGGTCATTTCAAAAATGAATAACATAGAAACACATCAGAATTGAAAAACTGAAAATTTGTTCATAAACTTTTGGTACAGAATGGGCCGAGCTTATGTTATTTTTTGTAAATATTTACCCATTTGTTTCCTATTTTAGTAATAAAAATTTCTTTTTCTCTTCTTCTTTTAGCCTATTTTTCTTAAAATGTACTAAACAAGTCTAAAAACAACAAAAAAATCCCCATATCTCCATTTTTTCAACAAAAAAAAATGATGTCGCAAGTAGTCGGCTAGCTGTTAAAATTTGCAACATCAGGAAGGAAGCAAATAAAAAATCTTTATTTATAGTACGTAAACAGAAAAGTAGGAAAAAACATGGCTAAATTTGTAAGCATTTTGAGAGTATACAGGCTCTAAAATTAGTACACAAAGTTGCTGCCACCTCTGGAAGCCAAAATAGCTCAAATACAGCTATGCATCGAGTCGAACTAAGTTTGGATGACAGATACAGGAAAGTCATTCCATGTTAAACTGCTGTTTGTAAAAAATGCAACACCGTGAAGGAATCATCAGAATTAAATGAATAATGCACAAACGACTTAAAAAAGTACAAATAAATGAAGAAATTTTCAAAAATCAATATTAAGTGTCCGAAATCAGTATTTGGTGTAGCCACCACGAGCTGCCATAAGTGTTGCTATACGACGTGGCATGGAGTCAAACATATTTTGAATGTCTGCTTGTGGAAGAGAATTCCATATTGCTTGTATTCGCAGCAAAAGTTCGTCTTTTGAAGCTGCAGGTTGCAGATCACGAGCGAGAAGCCGACCAACCAAATCCCACACGTGCTCAATAAGCGACATATCCGGCGAAAAGTAGGCCAAGGAAAAAGTTACAC
Organism: Trichonephila clavata; assembly: GCA_019973975.1. NCBI lineage: Eukaryota > Metazoa > Arthropoda > Arachnida > Araneae > Nephilidae > Trichonephila > Trichonephila clavata. The sequence continues at coordinate 68,933 of BMAO01013140.1, read as the reverse complement.
GTGTTGGGCTGAACAGAAGTCTCGAACAGTCTTTGCAACATGTGGGCGTGCATTATCCTGCTGAAGGATAGCTCCAGGGGTACCTGAAGGAAGGAAACGACTTTGGGCTGTAGCACTTCACTAACGTATCTTTTGGTATTGAGATTACCCTCAATTCGTAGCAAATTGGATCGTCCATGATACGAAATCGCACCCCAAACCATAACTGCGGGGGGTTAGGCCACTACGTCGTTCGATGACGCTCTCTAGAAGGCAGTGTTCACTGGCATAGAGTCTAACACGAATACGGCCATAATAGTCTCACAAATTGAAGCGTGATTCATCTGAAAAGACAACTTGGTGCCGATCAGCTTGCCAGGCTCTGTGCTGAAGATCCCATTGCAGACGCAGCTGTCGATGGTTAGCCATGAGGGGGATCCTGTATAAAGGAACCCTTGTATGCAATCCACGGTGCAGCAGACGTCGACGAATTGACGAAGCCGACATTAGTACACCTGTAGCAGTAGACCAACGTGCTGCCAACTGCCTGGAGATAGCTATACGGTCATTCCCTGCCATGTGGTGTAGGTGTCGATCGTCGCGTGCTGACGTCACCTTCCGTCGTCCACTGCCAGTTTTTCGAGTTGTTCGGTGCTCGTCGGTCTACTGCTTCCAAACTCGCATCACTGTGGAACTCTTCCGCTGCACACGAGCTCCTATTGCGCGAAAGGAAAATCCTCTTTCTCGAAGGCTGATAAACCTCCTTCAATCAAACACCGTAAATTATTGGAATTTCTCCTTATTTCATCGTGGAGGCATACTTAAGTCTCACTAAACGTTCACCACTAACAAATAATCATTAACTATTTTCAACGTCCCACTACAGTCCTCTATTTATACGCTTTCAGCATCAGTTCAGAGGGTGGCTCTGAAACTTTGCTATTTTACATAACATCCTATAATTGATATTTGCTGCAAAGTTCATTTAATTCTGATCATTCCTTCATGGTGTTGCATTTTTTACAAACAGCAGTGTACTTCAAATCTATGTCCACTTCTTTAAATGTAGTGGCTGGAGAACGATGGCGGCTCAGACACTTAGCAACCATGATCAGGTATTTGCAATGTGTGAGAAATCTGGAGAGCGTGCTGGCCGGGGGAACAGTCGAATAACTTCAGTATCAAAGTAGGTCAGGACACGATGGGCATCATGCGGTATGTCATTATCTTGTTGAAAGATGACTTCTCTGGGGTATCGAAGCCTTAAAATCTGAAAACGCATTGTGGGTTGCTTCGATTACCGACGACGTGAACAACGCGAACCTAGCCATCATAGCAGGTGCATATCTCGCAAGACGATATCGAATGCAAGCAGACCATGTGCATTTTTTCTGGTGAATCCAGACATGAAAATGACCATCGTAATGATGCACTCAAAACCGGTATTCGACTGAAAAGACAAGGTGGTGTCACTTCTGTATGCAGTTTCATCGTTGGGCGCACCATTGTCACCATGAGTCTATATGCTATAGTCTCAAGGGAAGCCTCGATAATGGTCACTGCCTTGCAGACAGTCCATTCTGCTCCAGGCATCATCGCATTGTCTGTGGGGATAATTGTACTGCAAGCAAGCGCACTTCCTGACTCAAGATCTTGGATGTGGCTGTTTTTTCCTGCAAAACCAACCTGAAACCTACCTCCTCGGACGTTAGGGCTAGTGTTATGACGTTTAATAGGTTCTCCTCTTCCATACTCGCATGGCCGTCATTGGATTTCGGCTAGTGCGAGTAGCAATATAAGGAACTCTCAAGATGCCTAAATCCAACTTCTATCAAATCCCAACAAGGTTAGTAGCCCTTTCTCCTTTTTATATGAGGCGTAGCAAGAACTTCTCACAAACAACCAACATTCAGATGCGATTTCCGAATGAGAAACCCGCTGTATAGTTTTCCTTTTATATAGAGTTGGAGAAGCCGTTTCTCTCTCTAACGTCCTTCGATTGCGCGTAGATGTTAATCCTTTTCATATCGTAGCATCACATTTCTTTAACACGAATCGGATGTTTTTATCATCCCTCCTTCATCGTATTGCAGTTTTAACGGCTAGCAGTGCAATTAAAAGAATGTAAAATTATCAGAAATTTTAAGAGTAGCATGCATTTGAATCTGTTTGATGCAATGATGTAAAAGAAAAATTTGTTTGGATTTGGGATGAAACAAATTGCTGCTCTATAACAAGCTTATTTCACACACGCGCATTTGTAATTCATTACTATTATTTCTAACTACACGAGTCACAATTGTAGCAATTGTTTTTTGTTCAATAAGGAATTTTGTTATTACGCAATTTTTAAAATAAATTAAACTTCCTTTGATATATATAAATGTAACTTTTATATATAAAAATTACATATTTGTATACAATTTAAAAAGTATTATTTATTTTAAAAAAGATGTCTTTTTTTTCATCACTTTTTTGTTATTTGAAAAGATTTACAAGAAACAAAATAATTTATGGATACTAGTAAAGTATAAAAGCATATATATCTATATATATACTATCTTATGTATCTAAAGGCTGTGCCGGTTTATCCATTGGGCGCTTCGGGCACATATGTTTGTGAGTAAATTTCTTACATTATAACGACTTTTTATTTTTAATGTGTATTTCCATCATTTATACCATTTGAATTAATTATAGTCATTATTATCTTGATTCTACAATTTCATGGCTCTTTTTTGTATCCTCTTATTAATAATGTTACATAATTCTATTCTTGTGAAATTTTGGGCTCTTATGAGAAAAAGCGCAATAAATCGTTAAATTATTTTTAATTTTAGGAAAAAGTTAAAAGTCACCGGAAATGTTTGAATATACCCTCACTTTACTACATATATAGCTATTAATTATCTTTCAAAATGCTCTCCTGAAAGTAGTTAGACTTACGCTTTTTTCATAATATATGTCGTATATAAGCATATATGATACGGGTGTGCATATATTCAATTTATGTATTTAACTACGTTTAAAATTCCTTATTATTGTATTCAAATCTGTATATATATAGCTTTATTGAAAATAAGAATTTCTAATTCTGTACAAAATCTGAAGTAACGGTATCTATGAGTATGTAGAACGCAATGTTCGGCCGAGTCCTAAACAATATACAAAAAAAGTATAAAAGAAGTTTTATACAACATTGAGTAAAAAAAAAGGAAGCACTTCGGAAAAAAACACTAAGAACAATTTTTTCCCTGAAATATTTTCAACGCAGAAATAAAATTTTTGTGAAGCGTTTGTTGGAAGTAATCATATGGAATTTAATATCCCTACTTTTTTAAAATTATATACAGAATAATGAATGTACAAAAAAATTACTTGAAAAGGGGTTTCCTTTTTTAAAAAGTCATGAATGGGGGGAAATTAAAGAAACGTGAACGCATATTTGGAATAATGTGAGCAATTTTAAATTACATACTGAACTAAAATTTTACCCACGGAATGCTTTACCAGCTTTAAAAGAGAAATAATTCGTCATAAGATGGCGCCACTATTTTTCATTCAATTGGAAATATGGAATGTGTTCGTGTGAGGGGGGGGGAGTGCAGAATATTTAGGAGATAGAAAATATTTTATAATCCACAAAAGAACTACCAAGTAACTATGAAATTAAATTGTGTTCTATCAAATTGACGCAGAATATTGAATGCTGAAGGAATAATTATAAATCATCGAGAAGAACTTATCGCAAATACATTATTTTAGAAATACAGATATCTCTTTTGTTTATTAAATACTTTACAGTAGTTTTTCCCCTCCTATCCTTATCACATCCTTCGTTATTTTGAATTATGGTAAGGTTACGAATAATATATATATACATATATAAAAACTTTTAAAAATAAGCATCGAGTTTGTGCAATGATTTTAATTTGAAACTATCAACTGCATTTAAAAACAACACAAGGACTAATATGACTGAACTCGTAACTATGAAAAGCGTTTCAAATAACGAGATTGGCGTCGGAGTAGGGGTCTCATTCTTCTAAATATGAATTTCAGTTTGAATCCCTACAGGTTTAAAAAGCAACGTTCTGGCAACATGGCATGTCTTTACAGGAATTAGGACTTGACTGAATGTCAATGGATAGAAGCTTGGAGGCCACGGTAACAGGTGGTCAAAGGCAGGGACTCGTGGCCGGTGATCCATGAGTACGAGTCAAGTGTCGCGGAAGACCAGCCGTGTAGAGGGGCTGATGCACGTTGAATCTGTCGGGGCTCAAACAATCTCCCGTTGGTGTGGTGTGGAAGTTAGGAGAGGGTGGTGCCAGTTCAGGTGTCATCCTCGTCACTTAACCCTGGTTCAAACTTATGAGGTCCGTTGCTAAAAGCCCTAGTGCAGTTGAATAGGGCGACGTTAATCTTCTCTCACTCTCACTCTCTGGACAAGAGCATGTAACCATGACTTCTAAGCTTCCACGGTAGCTTAACACTAAAGGAATAGTTTTGGTTGATTATCTTATTTTAAAATAGTTACCTACCATTAAAAGGTACTCCCATTGGTGTGGTTCTTCGGAGAGGGGGTGTCAGATCAGGTGTTGTCCTTGTCGCTTGACCTTGGTTCAAAATAACGAGGCCCGTCGCCAGTAGCCCCCGTGTTTCTTTATAGTGCAACGTTATTGCAACTCTCACTCTCATATAGCTTATTTGAAAGGTAACACATTATAATAGAAGACCATTTGGAAGGATGTGTGTGATCCTTCGCTTGATACCTTTGTAGAATTTTATCACAGTAATTTGAACTCGCTGAAATAAGCTTTTTTTCGTAGTGAAAACGAGGATAGTTAAACCAAAAGCTTTAAATTGATGCTAAAACATTATCCCGAAAGAAGTATTTTATTTTAGCCAAAAATTTAAATACAGTGTTATGCATGGTATGCTAGAGCTTAGTTAAACGAGACATCACAACAAAGAGTTCAACATTTCTAGAGGTTTCTTTAACAAAAATTGGTCCAAGAATTTAGATGATCACTCTTAATTGATTTCGTTGGTTCTAAGAAAAACAGTTTATAAATTTAAATATTTGATTTTGATGTAAAGAAAAAGATCTCCCAGTATATATACAGAGTGTCCAAAAAATAGTACTCAAACTCTGCACTGCTATATTCCTCTTTGAGAATATATAAGAAAAGTCCAAATAACTGTACCTGAAAGATACACAGTTTACGAGAAAAATACAAAAAAAAAAGTTTGATGTAAAATCCGCATTGGACACATTAACAGCAATATTTGCAAATATTTAAAAGGGTAGATGTTCTCAAAATGTTCGCTGTGCATATCGAGGCAGACCTTAGAGCGCCATGGAATGGATGAGTACACACATTGCAGCCAGTATTGGATTAAAGGACATGGAGGCCCCTAGGTTTTTTAATTCTCGGGGCCCTGTAGGTTGCTTATGGAGCACTATACGCTCAAAACAGAACATGCTCTAGTGGGCCCCTAAAAACCGTGGGGCCCATAGGCTATTGCCTACTCCGCCCAATGAGTAATCCGGCACTGGTTACAGCAGTGTTGTGTCCACCGAAGTACAAGCAGCATGAAGATGAGCAACAAAGTTCGTTTGCGTAGTCACTACGTTTTGATTCACCAGTTCCTTAAAATGGCCTACAAGAAAAAAATCCAACAGCATGAGATCTGTTCATTGTGGTGGTCAAAAAACAGGGACCCATATACCCAACCCATACACGTACAAGAGCATAGACATGTGCTGGGGCCCCACAATGAATTGTCAGGCACCAGCATTCATTCATCATCATTTACTGTACTTTTCTTGTAAACTATGAATCGTACAGGTACAGTTCTGTGGACATTTTTTATGTACTTTCAGCGAGGAATATGGCTATGCAGAGTTAGGGTACTATTTTTGGGACACCTTGTGTAAATTAAGCACAAACACTCAACGTAATTGCTTATAAATTAATAAAATGTGGAGTATATTATATTGTACACCTCTTCTTTAATTATACATCAGTGTCATGTAGATTTTTTTGAACAATTTATTTATAAAATGCATATTATATTGACCTATGAATTCTGAATTTTATCCCAATTCGTTTAATAAATTAGTTTGAAAAATGTATTGAACACGTTTGGTGAGTGGGAATTTGGATTAATTCTTATTTTTAAATCCATTAATATTTTCGTTTTCCTCATAATATCATTATTTATACATTATAAGAAAATTGCCATTTTTTATAGCTGTTTGCAGTAGTCGAGTGTCCATGGTCGTGAACTCGTGACCGGAGCTGTATTTGTCGAATCACGGTCTCATAGTTCTGGTGTTACAAAGATTTACCATGTAGAAAAAATCCGTGGAAATTCAAAATCTTCACGCAAACGTGATGTGGAGGTTTGGAGAGGATGGTACTGTCTCAGGTGTCAACTTCTTCAGTTGACAATGATTCAGGAATTACAAGGTTCGTCGCCAATACCCCTTGTGTTGCTGTGAAATTCATTTTTTATGGAAAAACAATCAGATAACTATTGTAGAACACTGTTTCCTTTTAAAAAATTATCCGTGAAAATTTTTTTGTATATATATATATATATACATAGATATTTTGATACGTGTTTTTAGATAATCTGGAGTAATTTTTCTATATAATATCTAAAAAAAAAAAAATAGAAATCCATTCGGGAAAATATAGCAGTTTTCAATATTAGGAACCACAATATATGGTTCAATTGCATATAACTTTCACAAATATCTATAACAAGTCTTTTATTTGGCTTTAAAAATGTATATCTCCTATTTGTATTTTCTTATTTTTATTTTTAAAAAATGGATTGCGCCAAAAACACAATATCTTAATCTCTTTTAGAAGGTAAAAACATGTTGGAGCGGAAACCAATCCTTTAAAATAAGGACAAGTTTTCAATACTGAAATAATTTTCTGCACCTTTATTCTTTATACATTAAAGTTTTATTTTTAAAATAAAGTTTCCCGAGACCTTTTGACAGATATAAATAATACATGTGTACATAAGAATATTGTTTTAACTTGCAGATTATATATTAAATATATAATTTAAAGACAATCTAAAGCAAAAGGATGAAAAAAGTTCGTTTAAATAGGCAGAATTATGAATCGTGAAATGGAATAATATTCAGGAATCTGTATAGTAATGTCTTGAAAAATAAAATATAAATTTATTTCCTCTTAAGATTGTTTAAAGAGGAAGACTCGACAATATACCACGAAATGGTATTATTTAGCGTTCTTTCTTACTCTATTGTAAAATAAAATTAATCACAAAGAAAGAACAACAGAAACTGTTCTACTTTGTATCTTCCTGTATCAAACTCTTGAAATCTGATTGATAGCAGATCGAACACAATTATCTGCTTCATTAGATACAAAATGGCACCACATAGATCGGGGGGAACGGAAGGAAAAATCGCATCGTTGGCAGCAGAATAGCAGGTAAAAAACTTCCCAAATTAAAAATAAAATTAATTATCCTTCATCTGTGTGTTTAATTTCTACACACTATCTTTAAAACAAAATGAAGTATTATCAAGCATTTCTAATTGTCTTTTACAATGGTACAAAGATACTGTCTCATTCTACAATGAAATGCAGAGTGTAAAAAAGTGTAGTAGATGCTTCTTTTAAATGTGTCAACGTGTAAGAAAATATGTGCTGATTCTACGATTGTAAGACAGAATGAATGAGTATAAACAACCCTTCGTTTATTGCGACTCATTGCGTATGTTAAAACTTTTGCGATTCTAATTTACCGAGCTAAATCTACTTCCCTAAATCAGTCTAAAAGGCTTGTAAAAACCATAGGATATGTAATAAAACATTCCTAAACAGATATGCATTCAAAAGATTAACCAACGTTAAAAAAATATTTAAAATTCTTTGTAGGGATGTATAACAATACATGAATATATATATATATATAGTAATTAAAACAATTGTTTTGTAAAATTCATGAAATGAATCCCAAAAAGAAAGAAATGAAATACAAGCAGCAAAAAGGTTCTCATCTAGGTGGAGTTTTTATTCGTTATAATGTTGCCGCTAAAAGAAAAAAATCACTTATTTTATCAAATAATTACATATTTCACATTAAACAACTTATCAAGTCAGTTAAAGTATATAAAACTATTGGATAATACAATTTAACTAGTTATTTTATAGAATAATGATTGCCTATATATACAGGGTAAGCACACAAAATAAACCCCACTTTAAAAAATCCAATAATCAAAATAAGTGATATATGAATGTAAAGAGAAATATACCAAGTTTTTTTTGCCACCAATAGTTGAAAAATACTGAGTGAAAAATAGTAGTAATTATAAATAAATAACAATTGATAAAAAAAAAGAATAACTCATTTTTGTTACTTAATTTAATTTTATTTCTTTCCTACTTTTGTAATAGTATTATTTTAGTGTAATAATAGTAAAATAATTACATATAATTAAATTATTATTAATTTTATTATTAAATTTTATAACTTAAAAATTTACTAAATCCCAGATTTGCATTTTAATATTTGAGCTTGCCGAACGGTTAGGCTTAGAATACTCTAAAGGATGAAATGGATGTTATGGATTTTATTTGTACATAAGTACATGAAGTATTAGGAACAGTAAAACGTATATATCTCGTAGGTAAATGGTTCTCGAAGAATGCGATTCATCGAAAGAAACTCTTCCAGAGAAAATACGACTGATTAGAATGAAATATGCATCAATGAAGAAAGGAGAAGCTATTTATCTTGCAGAAAATCTCTTAAAATACACGAATCCAAATAAACATGAGTATGACTATCTGCAAAAGACAAATAGATTTTCAAAAATTCCTCCTCCTTAATTTATATATTAAAAAATGACCTTTAAAACCCGTTCAAGACCAGGGGATTTTCTGTTAAACCTAACTCCGTTTAAAAATTCATATAAAATCATTGCTGCAATAAAATACGCCGAAATTTATAGTTTATAATCATTCAAAATTCCATAAGTTTCAAATTAAGACCGCACTAGTGTGATCATGGGCCTAAGGATGAGTAAAACGCAATCTCACATATGATACCGTGTTCCCTGAAGTGATCACATATATGTAATCATGGTTCTGAAAGGATGAAGGCACTTAAGCCTAAGAAACTAAATATCCCTCTAAAAAAATATTCTGTCTTGATAATTAGCCAAACATTAATCCTGATGTAATCCTTTATTACAAAAGCTCCAAAGAAGCAATCATTTACTCGTATGCTTAAGAATAAGACTTGCAGATTGATACTTACGTTATTCTATGATGTTCAGAGCCTAAACTTAATAAATGTATATGTTATTTATGTGTCGTTAAGTACGACAACGGCAGAAACCCTTCGCACAAAGAGATTTTACATTCATACTGGCTTATAACCTCGCAAAGCCGCGGTTAAAATAACATTGCAATGCGGTAACTTTAAAAGACATTCCCTCAAAGCAAATATTGAAGACATTTTGACTATTGAAAAGACCAGAGAACACTCGACTAAAAGTGGGGAAAACAGACGCAGTATATTTGTATTTTATGTTCGTTTAAGAAACGCAGAATGAAGATGTTCGTATGCAACTAGGTAACAATGGGATATCCGTGAGATCTATCCCCCTAACTTGAATTTTCTTCCATCCAGCCTATTTGGCTTTTTAAACCAGAACAACGCCGTATCACAAATAAATGTCAGAACCGAATAACGTTGTTGTTGTTACTTCTGCCACCTGATCAAGGTGATCAACAGCAGATCAAGACCGCGCTTGATTTACGCATGTCATTAGCCGTAGCATAAAGCACTAAACAGGTGACAGTACGATTTAGCTCGGTTCCATTCCAATTTTAAAGGAAAAAACCCTGGGGGTGGTCAGGGACCAAAAAATTGCTTATAATTTTCAGTCTATTTCGTTAGATGATTAGTTACAGAGCAGCAATGATTTAAATTTAGTTATTTAGCAAGCATGCATAGAACAACTTTTTCTTGTGCCATCTTGTTCACGCAAATTATAAAAATAATCCCATTTTACGAACAGACATCATACTGCTAAAAATGTAGTAGAATATAATTCGCGTGACGCTAAGTACTCGTCGGTTTTTTAACAATTAGACTGATCGCATCCAAACACGCAACTTGAAACAATGTCCCTACAAAAGTGCACAACAAACCAGACAACACCTACTTCAAAAGGAACATCTGGATGAGCTATTATTTTTGGTACAGAGTTTCGTCCCCGATTGCTCAGATTCTGAAATAATCGGATAAAAAATTTATCGAGTACGCTGGCACGCCAGCTTTGTTCCGAAATAAAAAATCGCCCCGCGGTTTCTCTTGCGTGTGTCGAGTATGATGTGACACTGAAGTACTGGAACAAAGGATCTTCCGGTATGATTTTTAAGATAGCTTGCACGTGTAAGAAAGAAGTTTGGTCATCAAAAAAGGATCAGGCCTTTCAGAAATGCTCGTTAGGAAATCTGGACCATGCTTAGAAGGTCTGTTCTGTGCTGTATAGTTATATGATTCCAAAACTACGAAGTTTCTGCCATGTTATATATAGCTTTTGAAGTGTTTTTTTTTAGTGAAGTGGATTGCTTTTATGTCAGTGCTTCTAAAACTTTCAATATTTGTAACCCAATAATCATCCATAATTTTCATCTCTCTACAAATAACATAATGTATTGAATTCAATAACACTATACTTTGACATTAAAGCTGCAATACGACTTTTTCTTAAGCCCCTCCCGCGTATAGAAATAGCTCGCTCAACCAAAGCGTTCTTACCCCGGACGTATATATACGTCTTTTCGAAGTACGTTCTTTTCTATACACTGCTATCCATAAAATTATTCCGAAGGCTTTGGAGTGCAATAAAAGGACGTTGACAGTGATCGCGAAGGATTTACTTATTTCAGAGGATTTCCTTGTTTATTCTACACCCCCCCCCCCTCCAATACATCACATACGCTCGTCTACGTAGAAAATGGTGGTATTGGGGAGCGAATCAAGTAACTTTTAAGGCAAGTTAAGGGATTAATTATAAACCGTATAAATTATCAAGATAAGTCTTAACTTTGTATATGTATAATTTTACGTATGACTAACCCATGGGGGCATTGGTAATTATTTAACTTGTCTTAACTAAATATTGTCAAATTAATTATAAAATACATTGGGCACAGTACTGATACATTTATAAGTGCAAATGTTACTGATACATACATCAGTGCAAATGTATGTCAGAATGCATTTTGACTGTTTACTTTCAGTAAATCATTAATTTTTTAAATAATCTTTTGTTCTCGAGTTTTCAATATGCTAGCACCCCCCTCGTAAAGTTATCACGCCCCCTTTGGTGGGCGTGCACTACAGTTTGAGAAACCCTCTCCTATTTCAAAGATCAGGACTCTAACTAGAATCTGATTTTTTTTAGATTGAAAAACACCCTAACGTTATGATTTGTTCTTGCATAGCATATATCCATTAACCATACTACATTCCTAAAATCATGAAATATTCAAAAAATATATGTATAGTTCTTTTTTTAAGAACAATATTATGAACAGTGGCGTAACGTGCACCCCCCGCAACCCCCGCATCGCGTTATGATTTTGCAATACTTTGTAAGATCCAGCTTGGGGCCCAAAACCTGACTTTGCAAGGGAGCTCTAATACTCTCCATTAAGCCACTGATTATGACGTAGATCAACATTATTATATAGGAAATAATATATGGAACCTATTTTGGCACTAAAATGAAAAGATTTAATGATGAATAATATCACAAAAATAATGCTCTGTTCCATTGCAATTAATATTAGGAATGGCACTATACCTCAGTGAGTGAATGTTAATTTACATCGTACTGTACAAGTTAAACGAACAACACCAGAGCTAGACTATCATGCTCCAATTTTTTTAAATGCTTTTTTGTAATATTAAAATAAAATTTTACACAAAGTAACTTTTTCCCCATTCGTTCAAAAACTACGAACTATCAAAGATATTTTTATTTCTGTAGCTAAATGCAAGAGGTAAATATCTTAGTGTTGAGAATTAAACTTTCGAACGTTTCCGTATCAGTAACACCTAAGTGCTTTATTCTGAAATTTCATGTTTTGCTATAATAATTAAAATTGATTTTGGTTGTTCTTGCTTATAATTTTTGCATTTAACACTTTTTTCATTAACCCTTAAGCATGTCATAAAATATGAAATGTAATTTTGTTACTTCTGTTGGGATTTAAGAGTCCATTCATGAGGGCTCCCAATCTCATGCGAATAAGTAAACATTGCTCGAAATCAGGGAAGTGGTGTTTTCCCATGGCGACATTTTTACCAATAAATTGCACTATTACTAATATTTTTCATGATTCTTTAAAAGCATTGTAAGCGCATTCTATTTGAAGTCTCTCCTTCACCGTCTTGTCTACCTAAGGGTGGGGGGGGGGACAAAGCATCACCAGAAACTTCCATAATAATCATTATTTTACTACTATTCAAGCACACTAATCAACCACAAGTGAAACTACCAGAGGAGACCTTAGGAGTGATATAAAGAGAGCAATCTGCAATATGTAAACAAGCGCTAGTAATCTGCTTAATTTAATCTAATCTACTCTATCTTGGATTATTAATTCTCAATCCACTAATTTATTATAGTTGCAAACTCCTTCCTTAACTCACGTTGTGATAATGAAAAAAATCTCACCTATGTATCACGGCAGCAGTTCCTCTGCTCCTTCTATCTTACCTTTACAAAACCTTTTGACTTTATATAGTCAAACTAATCTACATATCAAGGTTTCTTCTTGAGGGATGGCTGTGAATTAAAGTGAAAACTAGCCCCAAAGTTTTCCCAAGAGGATTATTCAGAAGGTCACGTATAGATCCGTCTCAACATTTTATAGGAAAAAATTATGCCAAACTAACTGTTTTAAACCAATAAAATGTCTCAATGTATAAGAAAATACAAATAAGATTTTTCACTTAATAATTCTGGAGGAAAAATAGAACGGAAGAAATAATTTTAAGAAGAGATATACAGTAATACCCCGAACTTACGCGACAAGTGGGACCGAGTGATAACCACGTAAGTCGAAATCGCGCAAGTCGGGGTATAATTTCGCATATAAACACTCACTAATTATTTTTAGTTGGGGCAGGAGACGAAAGAAAATAATAATTTAATAAGGAAAAAATGTTTAATAAAGCCTTGGATATAAAACAAACACAAAACTGCAAACCAAAGTTATTTTGATGTGGAAGGTTTCTTAAATTCTTACAAAGTAGTCTGCCGGCTCAAAGATTTTTTTTCTCCTGTAAAATTTCTTCGTAGTATGCTAATAATATTTTTATTCCTTGTTTTGTTGAAACAAGATATCAATCATTGGCATGGCCAAGTAATTTTAGCGCGTTTTTCACATGTTGTATTTTACAATAATGCAACTAATGAACTTTTTACTAACCGAAAGTAGTACTGTACCACTCCTCTAAATGTACTACTATTGAGCTGAAAAGAAATAATGACACAAATCTGTATCAGCACTATAAAAAAGCAAAAACTAGCGAAATTCAGGAAAATTTGTAGGAAAATTAGGGAAAACTATGGGGAAATTTAAATATGAAGTCGGCTCATCTAGGCACAAATGTGACCAAATGCCGAAAACCCGAGGTCAATTGGTTGTTTATTGGCTGAGAAAAAGGTACGACAAAACATGGAACGAAGACGAAATTTGCGTCCTAATAGCGCTTATGTTCCACTACGTAAAAACGCGCTAAAAATACGCTAGTCACTGGAGTCCATATTTTATAAAATTTGTAACCCTTTTATAATTAAACTGTGGTATTCTGTCAGTTTACTGAAATCTTCTGTCAGTCTGATTGAACTAAGTTTAAAGACTTAAACTCTTCAATGCCCTGCTCTGGCTCATGCAATTCTATGAGCTCTTCAATTGTCAGCTCCCAATTGTGGCAATCCAACAGTTATTAAGCATCATCCCTCTCCACGTCTAAAGTTATTTGCCTGAGAAGAGATCAATAACTTCTTCAAACACATTATCATTTTCAGGAAGCGGGGAGGGAGTATTCGTCTGCAGCGCTGTAACAAAACACGAATCGACGAAACTTGAAAATCGTGTAACTCCGGGTTTGCGTAAGTCGCGGTATTAGTGTAATTATTTTTTCCGATGGTACATAGAGACAGAAGTCTTAAGACCCGCAAGTTGCTCGCGAGCCACGGACTGATCCCTGGTCTAAGCTAATGTGTAATTTCTAAGTATAATAGTATTTTGATTGTGAACACGGAATTCCGCAGAGAGAAAAGCGAAGTAAACTCTCTGGCATCCATACCGTTTTCTTAAAATTTCATATTTTCATTTATTTTTATGAAATACATTGTGAAATACTAGTCTGTTGAAAAGAATGTACCGAGAGAAATTTTAAGAGGCGAAAAAAAGATGATACATTTTTATTCAGTTTTTTAATCAATAAAAAAGGAAGTGTGTGTGTTTTAGAATTCTAATAAACCGGCCGGAAAGATAAGATATTCAAAGCTCGTATCCAGGCTGTATAATCCTTCCAACTTAACAGTGAAGAAACAAAACAGGAAAAAAAATGTTTTACATGACTGGCTTTTCTTTCATGTATTTGGTATTGTATTCCCTACAAGACATGTGTGAAAATTAATTCGTTCTCATTAGAGAAGCTTATCTCATCTTATTTAGTATATTTGCACAAAAATAGGTTTTTAGCACAGTTTTTGACAAATAATGGTTTTTCTCAGAAATGTTTCCTTTTATTTTAGTGGAATTTCTGAATTCTTTTCTACTTTGCACCGAATTCCGTTTCGAAACAACCATCACCTTTAATATATGTATTTCCGGTTGAGAATTTTAGAACACCATTTATTTTGAACACCAAAAAATGTGTTAAAATTATTTGAGGTTCTTAACGAAAAAATTTTAAGTTTTATTCATTAATTTATATGCTTTTATATCAGGGTTCTCGATAAAGTATTATGTATTTTTAGGTCTATAGTTAATCAGAATAATAAATCAAAATTCCTGACATGTGATCATCCTAAGTAAACTTTAAGGTATCGGCCTACATATGCATTTAAGTTTTCTAAAATGCCATGCGATTTGTAATTTTATGTTATTTTGCTGGTGCTTATGACTGAAATTAATGAAAAACACCAATCAGGAAATTATATGACAATTTAAATTTATAAAATGGAGTATTTTAGGTAAAAGTTGATAAAAATTATACCGAAATTCAAAACACTCTACGTGGAATTCAAAACCATATATTTAAATTATTTTTACACCAAATACTTAACGCAGTTATAAAGGCAATGAACTCTCTAAAATCTAAAATATATTTATAATTACCAAAAAGTTGTAACTTATTGCACATTTATTTTCTTATAAAATGCATGGTGTTCGTAACAATACACTGTTAAAAATAAAAAAATATTCCTTTTAGAGCTAAATCTTTAGTCCATTACCTTTATTATATTTTAAATCACATGCATACAAAATATGAATGACATACATTAATAAATTTTTGAGATATCAGGTTGTAAGTAACATAACTTTGACAAAAAATATGATCGTCATAAAAGGCATTTAAAGTTTTGATTCTTATTTTACTAAAATTATACTTATTATCAGATATTTAAAAATTCATCATTTTTATAGCACATACCATCCTCGTTCTCTATTTTTTAATTTTTTCTTTCTCGCCACCCGATTATTTTTTCTACGTAAAATGGCAAAAATAAAAAAAAAATTGAATTTCAGTCAAACATTGATTCAGAAACGTAGGCAGATACCTTAAGATGCAAACCGAATAAAATCTATGTTTTTCATTAGTTTCAACAGATTCCTCTGTTTTTGCAGGTGAGTTTAGAATTTAAGTTGATACTGATCTGGAAAGCAAACGAGGCATACAGTCAGGAAGCTTTGTCCACTTGATGATTCATTAAATTGTGTGTTATCTTGAAGGCGTTGTAAAAAAATCCCAGTGATAAATGGCATCTATTACAGTTCGGAAGTTTTCCGTGGCTTGGAAGCGGGAATGGTTGATGCTTAGCCATGTGGATTTAAATTACAGCTGATCAAGAACTCGATAAAGTAAGGAGGAAATTTTATATAAGCTACGAAATAAAATAATTTTAGTTTGCATTGTTTTATAAAGTAATAGTATTTTTTAAAAAGATTTCACTAGCATTTATTTAGCATTCTCTCAAAAATTGTTTTCAATGCATCAGGATTAACGACAGGCGCAGAAAGTTTTCAACGCAAAATTTCTTCTTAGTGTGCTGCCTTTAAACTAAATGTTTTTATAAGAATGTCTATTTTATTGTTTAAATTGATTATATGTATGATTATTGTTTTGTGCTATTACACATTGAACTTATTTTAAATTTTATGCGAGTCTTTTTAAGAAAGAGCTCGATTTTTTCGTAACGTATTAAATTTAATTAATTTGATATTAAAATCATAATCTAATAAACATTTAAAATTTAACATGATTATTAAAAATGAAATCTGTAGGAAAAGTTTTAAATGCTTAAAGAAAGGAGTACTTAATTTATTTTTTATTCAATTTATTTTATTTATTTACTTATTTATTGAAAAAAGAAGTATATATATATATATATATATTAGTAGGGCTTATTGAAAACTTTTCCTCTTTAGATATTTCCATAAGTATTCCATTTTAATTTATTTATCCTAACTGTGACAATTCTCTAATAAACAAATAAAAATTCAGAAGTATTTAAAAATGTATTGTTTTTATGAGCATATTTATAAATATTTTTATACCAAAATTCCTATTTAATACAATATATAAGTATTTTATTTTGATGAACTTGTTTAACCTGAAAAAATTTCTTTGATATTCAAATAAAGTTTTGAAAGTAAAAATTAAATAACTGAAAACAACTCTTTTATGTGAGAATCCTTAATTTTTTAAAAAAAATTCAGTTATTTTCTGTTTTATTCTTTGAGTAAGCATTTGTGTGTGCGCATTTATTTATGTAATGCATATTTCACTTAAACAAAAAATTAATCTGCTTTGGAAAAAAACTATTTTCGTTACAATTCTTATTACATTAAAATGTAATTATTTTTAAATTATTGAGCTGAATTGAAGTATTTTTAGAGCATTTTTGTTTTGAAAAAAAGGGGGGAAATATCTTTGACCATTTAACGTGATATTTTTAAGAATATAATGCCCTGAAGCGAATTTTCAGTTAAAAGGAGTCGAAGGCTAAAGTGTTTACAAAAACACTAAGAGAAAAATTATGTCTTTAGGAACTACCTAAATTCTTCCAACTCAGGCCAAACGTCGAAAATTGAAGTCAATCTCGCCAACGCCCCGTAGTGCTGTCAATTTCTTCCAACAAAAACATCAACAATATTTCCCGAAAGGCAGAACATTCGACTAAGACCCTCGCTGTTCTATATTTTAAACTGTGTTTGGAGAAAAAAAAAGAGAAAAAAATGTCTTCGAGCCACTAGCAAGATTAAAAAAAAATGTTCTTGTTTTTCTTTGCCTTTCCATCCCGTATCAAACTGACACAGTTTCTTCAAATGACCTTTACAAAAAAAGAAAACATTTGCTAGTAAAAAATAATAAAATTGTAATCTAAAAACGCCGCCTACTACTCAATGCACAGAAATCGCCAAAGGGTCCAGAAAATACCAGATCCTTCTTTTCACCTCTGTCTATTTCTCATCTAGCCGGTTTGAAGGTCAAGGGCTAAAAAGACTCGAGATTCCAGGCCTACTAAACTAGGCTTCATCGGTCTGAGAAGATATTTATTTTGATATTTTTTTCTCCAAGGCCTATTTTCTACCGGAGATATGATACGTGGAGCGCAAAATAAAAACCTTTAGAACGTTGTATAAAAGACTGTCATACCTAACTTCCTCAATTTCACTTCCTTATGTAGATTTATTTCATTTTTTTGGCAACATGGCGAACAAAAGCGATATTAAAATTTAAATGCAGATTAGTTTTCAGCGCAAATCTATGTAAGGTAATTCTCCCGTTATTTATTGCCATGTTTAAAGTTTCAAATATGGGTCGTGAAATATTTCACGCTTCATTCAAACGTTTGTATATTCTTTTGGATTTTTTAAATTGAAAGAAAGTAGCATTGTTATGAAAAATTAGAACATTCGCTTACTTAAAGATTTTAATATATCCTTGAAGAGTCATGGCTTAAAGAATTTTTTTATTGGATTCTCTCATTCGAATTTGAAAAAACAAAACTTATTTGGAATTGTTAGAGAATTAAATTTATCTATTATTTCGAAAAATAATCTAAATTTAAATTAATTTTCATGGGATAATTTCTAGTTTTGTCTTTTTTTTCCAGATATTAAACACATTAGTTCATTCTCTTTTTAATTTTATACTTATCGTAAGCATCCATTTTGCTTAAAATAAATATATTTTTAAATTTCTCGACTCTTTTATCGCTTTTATTAATCATTATATATTCCAGCAAAGGAGATTCTTATAAATTAATAATGTAGAGCACATTATTTTTTTCAGATACTGTCTAAACTGAAGAAAAATGCATATGAATCAAACCATTGATTATAGAACGAAATACAGATAAAAAAAACTATATTTAAATGATAATATTAAAGCGGGACTATATCGATTATCGAGTTTAAGCATTGAACTATGATTATGCATTTCTAGAAGTAACATTTTTTAAATTTTTAACTATGTGTTATTGGCTACTTAATTGAATACCTTTTACTTTGGTTAGCAGTTAACAATTTTTCGAAGGATAAAATGTAAGTTTCAGAACACTTACATTAAAAAAAGCTGAAAACGTATTGACCCAGATGGAACAATTATTTTTTTTATTATATTTTCATAAAAAAAATTTAAAAATATAAGAATTAACATAAAAAAGTGGAAATAAAATCTCCTTACAAGATTTTATTCTAACATTTTAATTAAGTTAAAACAGAATATTGTGAAAAAAATAAAAATATAGCAAGAACAATAAATCAATGTCGAAGTTACACGAGGCACAGATAGCTTTAGTCGCCTTCTTTTAAAACAAAGGCGAACATCTTTATTTAGAACATGGTAAAAAGACGATTTTCTTTTCAAGCCCGCTTTGGTGTACCTAGAAACATTTTTTAAGTCAATATTCTTTCATTTTCCATTATAATCTTTCTTCTAAACATTATTCTCTGAAAAGAAGTATAGCACGGCATCTTTGTTGAACAGCCCTAATGATCTGAAAAGGAAATTCTTTATGTCTAGGTCTAGTGATTTTTATCACAAAGCCAACTGTTTTTTATTTGAACAACTCAAGATTCTATTGTCTGATTTATATAAATCTATAGTCTTTATGTACAGAATCTATTTGAAGCTACTGGAACAACTTTAAAATACTTCACGTGTAATTACTAACATGTGTACCGTTGATATAACCAACTAAAATTTAATTTCAAAATAATTTTATTCGTAAAAATTGAAGGGATTACTGTGGTGAAAATAACACACTTTCATTATATCTGGAATAATAACTCCTATAATTCTTTATCTAAAAAAATAACTTAAATAACTTAACGGCGTTTCTTGCGAATATTACAATTTTAACATAAAATAAATACAGTAGAATGTAATATTAACGTATTACGCATCCAGATATAAATTATTTACACTACTTTACGCGTTCATAACACAAAATTAGTAACAATGTGTTACTTTTGCTAAGCAGAGATCAGATTAGGAAGGCGTTTTCAAAAATCGACCTTAAGGGAGTTACGGGGCAAACTTAACGGGGAACTAAAATCCCTTTTATCACCTATTATATTTACAAACTTAAAGTTTAATAATTTTTTTTTTTGTTCAGCTGAGATATACAGAAAGCTTTTTTTTTTATTTAATTTGCAATTCACGTAAAATTAACTCATTAAAAACTTCTTTATCCTTCAATCTGTATTGTTTAATTTTTCAATTCACCCGTGCGAAGAACGGATATACCAGCTTGTATGTATATATATATTTCATTTTATGTTACTATATATATATATATATAGGGGGCACACATGGGCTCTCATGGGCACATTTCGTTGTGTCGGAAATACATCATTGAAAGAACTTATTTATCATTTTTATTTTGAGATCACACGCACAAATATTTAGGTAATATGATTGAGAAACAAAATAGTGATTTTTATATCATGATCTGTTCTACTGAGAGAACGTATTCACTATACTCTGTATTTTTTTTTTAAATTAAAGAAAATAAAATTTTATAATATAGGAAAATAGAAACATGAAACAAAAATTTTGAAAAAGTGTTACAACATTTTATTAATAATTTAATGAAATAGTTAATTTTCTTCTGTGTATCTTCTTACCTAATTTGCTGCTATTATATAAAAGTATCACTGTTTAAATATTAGCCTATGATTCTGAAACATATGAAAAAATAAAATTATAAAACAATCTGCGGAAATGTTGCAGTTCAAAGTGTTGAGGTATAAAACTAATGATGAGTGTTTATTAAAATCACAATATAAGGCAACATTATTTGGGGGACCTCGTAATTTGACACCTGAGCTGGCACCCCCTCACCAAATTACCACATCACACCAACGAGAGGACTTTGCGTTTCTACAGATTTAACGTGCATCAAATCCTCTACACGGAGGGTCTTCAGTTGCACAAGGACTCAAGCTCTTGATCCACCTGCCACGAGTAACCATAGCCACTAGGCTAATGCAGTCATAAAATTAATGAGAGACTAACATATATTTGAAAAATTAAGCTGTGGCGCTATACATAAAAACACATTTATTTCTTTGTCAATTGCTTGTTTTCAATCTATTTGAAATTATGCTGAAAAATCTGAAAAAAATTCTTATTGCTCAAATTTTTTAGAATTGTATTTTTATCAATTATGTTAATTTACCTCATAGTTTATGAATGTATACTCCAAAAATAATTTAAACTATTCTTCATTTTTTTTACTGAGTTGATGAAAAAATATTAATCGTTCTTTTTTCTCTTACGGTATCCTTTCAGTTTAACAATATTATTGAATTATTTTTAATTACATCTGAAAATAATTAATAAGATTAACATAAAGACTGGATTTTAAAGTACGTAGATCTATTTGGTCACCCATTACAGGTAATAGCTGTATGCGGAATATACAAGACACTGAATTCCTTTAATGATAAATATATTAGTTATAAAGCCGTGTAAAAGATAACATATATTTCTCAAAAGAATATGAAAAATATATACACTCTTTCACAAAAAAGTAATAAAATCCTTATTCTCAGGCTTCAAATATACATCATTTACATGATGAAAACCATCTAAGTCTTATAACAATCCTCTCGCCTCGCATTTAACATCCCTTCATTTCAAATCTTTTTTTCCTTCAAGATAAAGATAAATAAATCATAAATCTCTTCCATTCAATCATTAATATTAGAGACAATCATCTGGGCGTCTGCTTCTCTAAAAATCATCCATTTACGGAAACAATAGCAAATTCTCTCCTACCAATACAGAAGGGCGATAGACAAAAGTGTTTTGATCTGTATTTTATATTCAGGGCATCTGAAAATTATAGAGTAAGGAAAAAAGACCTGGATACCATCGAGGGACGAGGCATCTAGCTTCCTGTTATCAGTGCTCTGGTTTTGGTATAAAGACTGGAGGGAGTGACTGTCGGGTCTTCCTTGACCCTTTCTTCTTGATTTGATTACCCGTTCCTATTAAGGATGTTGCCTACTTTAGAGGTGTGTGGTATGTGGTAAAGACAACTGCCCGCAAGCGCGCATATGCATCTAAGAATAAACGATGAAGCGTAATTAAATTGGACTGTGTATCCTCTGTGTTTGTTCGACCCTGTGTTAATGGACACGTGTGTTTATTGATTGTTGGAAATGGAGGAGGATGCCATCGTCCGGTTTGCAAAAAAATGTCATTTGTGTTATGTGAAAACACGATTAGAATGTGTGAGAGAGTGACTGGACATATATATAAAATTATAATTCGATTAGACTATAAACATATAAATGTAAAAGGGTAGATTATGAACTTATAAAATGTATACAAATAGACTATTAAAACTTATAAATGTATAGAATTAGGCTATAAACTTATAAAATTATAGATGCGTTAAGGTATCCAACTGCGTTAAAAACTTGAATTTTGATGAAAATTTCGAATTTTCTAATAATTTTTAATCCCAAAAATATTTTAAATTTTAGGTTTCTGATATTACTTTTCTTTCGAAGCTACATAAACTAAGAAACGAAATTATAAGCGTTTTAATATGAGACGGATTTGAAAAATTAAGAAAATAAACGGAAGTTGAAGTCTTTTCATATATACGCACTTTCAAATTCTTTTTCTATTTTTAAAAATATCTAGTATCTATACTTTTAAAAAAATTTAAAGACATATTAAGATACTTTTTGAAAAACTTGACTTATTTCATAGATTTATTTCAGTTCCCTATGTAATTTTTATTTTTTTATGTCCTTAAAAACTGTATTTTAAGAAAAATTAGTTTTTAGAATGAGTTAACGCAAAAGAATTTTGTAAACCGTGGGACCTTTATTTAACGAAATAGCTAAACCTTGTAAAAAAGTTCTTTATATGGAAAATTCTTTAAATAGAGATTCATCTTTCAATATAAATTCCAAGTTGGTTCCAAGAAAAAGTTCGCTAAATATAAAAATTTAAAAAGTAGAGGTTCTAAAATGGAGATCCATCTGTATTCTTATAAAATTTGGTATAAATGTTTTTTGTATTGTTCTTGAGTGTCTAAAGTAGCATTTTTGAAAGATAAAATTTAGAAGCGGGTTAAATGTATATTTTAATACATAGAGTTGAATAATTTGAATAGATGTTATGTGTTCTTATTTATCCTTTCCAATCGGCAGTAACACCAGATTGATGCCCACGAAATTTATGGTGGCAAGAGGGTGGGGGCTAGATTACGTCTGTCGTTGTGGCTGCAGCTTTTAAGTTTTGCTTAAAATATGAAAGAAATTGCAATTTCTTGCATCTGTGCAAATTCTGGAACATCACAACAAACTTGTTGGAAAATGTTGAGTTTCCGTTAAAAAGATCTTAGCTGAAAAATATCTTACAATTCTACCATCCATTCTACCATCATACCTTTTGAGGTCGCAACGGCCAAGTGGTCATGATCTCGAATTCACGGCCGGTGTTGCTTCTGTCCAGCAGTTTGAATCATGGTGCCTCTAAAGCAGGGGTGGACAACCCTTTTGGAAAGAGTGCCTCTATTTGATGAAAAAAATTATGCGTGCCACTTTTCCAACTTTTTCAACAAACAAAAAAAATGAAAAAGTGAAAAGATTTTTCTTATAGACTTATTATGGGATTTTTACGCCAACAGCACTTATTTAATGCAAGTTCATGTAGTCAGATTTAAAAATAACATAATAAATAAGATAAAAGTACAAACTTAGGTTTTATTGTGAAAAAACGTTTTCACAAGTTCACTCGGTTAAGTGAGGTATGTAAAATAAAAATGAGTGTCTTGAAGCATTGAATTCTATATAATTATTAAAACTGTCAGCACTTTCTTAATGTGATTTTTGAATTCTTTATTTTTTTTACCAAGTCATCTATATTAGGATTAGCTGTTGAAAATGCTTAAAAAATTACGTTTATTTTAGGTACATTTCAGCTAGTTTGAGTTATTTTTATTTTATTAACTTCATAACAGAAAAAAAATTATTCACAAGCATATTTTGATCCAAATTTTGAGGTTTTTGTATAAGACAACCCTATTCAATAGAATTAGGAAAAAAAATATTATTTATTATTTTCTTTTCAATTTTTACAATATTTTTTGGTGTGCCACTGTTACAACTCTACCGTGCTACAGTATGGCACGCGTGCCACGGGTTTTGGCCACCTGTACTCTAAAGACACGATGATTAAAGAGGCTGAAGCACGTTGAATTTGTCGAGTATCAAAGTCTTTACGCTGATACGGGATGGAAGTTTAGAGTGGGATGGAAATTTCCCTGTGTGTGTGTGTTTAGGTATCGTCCTTGACACTTGATTGTATTTAAAATTACGAGGTTCGTCTCCTTAAGTCCGCTTGTACCTTCGAAAGGCAACATTACTTTAGAATCTATATAATTTCTAATGTATGGCTTGAATATTCATTATAAAATGATTCTAAATTTTTCTGTCAAAATAACCTTATGATAAAAAATTGGATCTTATATATTCCTTGATTATGAAAAAGAATTAAACATATTATAAAACACAATTTCCAATAATCATGCTTTTCGAAAATAGCTGTGTATTTGTTTTTATTTATTTATTCTTTTGAGACCTCATTAATAGGAAATAAAATTTCATTCGGAGAAACTAGAGGGGGGGGGGTAACTCTTGTCCACCTAACGGTTGACCAAGCCCCATTGTACAAATTACAAAACTTTTCATACTCATTGTTCAAATTGTAAAACTGTAATTTACTAGTTCTATTTTCAGATACGCATTTGTGCTGTAACGTTGTATTAATCTTTGAGCTTGAAGTGTTGGTTGAACTGAAAATGGCGCTTTATTGCCAATTTGTAACTATAATATTGAACAGTACTTACTGATTTTATTTTAATATTGTTTTCGTGTATGAGATAATATTTGCAATTCATCGTCACGTTTAACTATTTTTGCACGTTCATGCAAAGCATGCACCATCATCATAAAATAAATTTATTACAGCATTACGGAAAACATTTTTATATATAGAGAGAGGTAAGACATTTCAATATAATGAAACTTCTAGGGATGTAAAGACGGTTATAACATACGCAATCTACTCTCAGCCCCGGCTAGAGGTGTAGGAGGAAGTGAAGGATGACTCGCCATAATATTTTTCAACAATTTATTCAACACACAAATTATCTACGGACACAATTCTAATATTCAAAAAAGAAGAGATATTCCTAGTAAGAGCAATAGGAGAATAAACCACGAGAGATGTGAGAAGACTTCTATTATATTGATCCTCCTCTTATGGGATCAATCCACTACTCTAATTTTTTTTTTAACATTTATAAACCCCGTGCACCACGCAATGTATAACACGGGGGCATACAACACAGACAGAAGAAAGGATTACAACACAAACATCCATGCCTTCTCCGGGATTCGAACCCAGTCCCTACGGCACCGTAGTCAGCTTCACTTACCACTATACCGGATGGGCAGCTACTCTAATATTTGAGTTACACTTTAGCTATGGTGACCAATCGTTACTTTAATATCTTCAACTATTTAATGCCTGAAACAGCTATCAATATATACTAATACCTGATCGGTAGCTATCTCTCCTCGTCGTCAGGTTCTCTATATTTGAATCTCCATGTAACTCCGTCTATCCATTTAACTAGCTAGAAAGCCTATATATATACTACACATAATCGACCTTATCTGCATATCACGATTTCTTCTTCTAAAAGGGTTGATTGTGATTGATAGCCCAAAGATTCCCCAAGAGGATTAGTTGAAAGACGCGTATAGATCTGTCACACGGTTAAGAAATATAAATTATTCTCAAAACTGTGATGCTAACGTTTTACTCGAACATTAGTTATTTAAAGTTAATTTTTTGATCCCTAAAAGGGAGTTTCGATTTATTTTTGTTGTAAACATTTTATGAACATGCCTTAATCATTATCTTTTCCGGAAAATTTTATAGAGGAGATTTTTGAGTGAGGAGGGACTCGTGTGTCCTTTCTGATCTTTCACATACTCTACGCAAAGTTACCGTGACTTATGGGAAGTTTGATAACTTATGATAAGCGTAACCACTTCACAGTACAGCAAATGAGTTAACGCGTAGCAATTCAGTTATTTCACGTAACATTGTTAACAGCAAGCAATTAAACCTTGACTCTATCATTTTGTGATCATGATCTCAAATTCTTGGACGGCGTTATGTCTGTCGAGTCGAGGGTTTGAGTCCGGATGCTACTAAAGATCGGAAAAGTAGAGGGAGTGATGCAAATTAAAGCGGCTCAAAGTCCTCAGTACGGTGTGATGCGGAAGTTAGGAGAGAGACATACCAACTCAAATGTAGTATCAAATAACTTGGATCAAATTTTTGAGGCTCATCACCAATAATTCTCGTGTTGCTTCAGAGAAATAAACAATCAATATGTCAATTGTTTCTCCCATTGATTCATGAACACACAGCAATGAATAGTAAGGTTACCAAAGTTATAAAATAGCAAGAGAAAGCTGTACGTTTTTTTTTTCTTTTATACTACTTTTATAATTCAATTTTTGTAAATTTATTAATTACTAGGGGGTGTATATCCTGTCCCATAACGGTGAAACAACTCCCATTGTACAAATTATACAACTGTTCGTACTCATTGCTCAAATCGTAAAACTCTAATTTAGATGTGTTATGTAGTTTTTTCAACGTGTATTGTACTTTATATCGGAATGTTTTATACATTGTTATTACTTTCTGTTGAATTTATTTTGATAAAAATTGTAATATGCGCAAGCAACACCGTTACTTACATTATAATGGCGTTTCAATGGAGAAATATTGGTGATGCAACTATGTTGACATAACTTTTTGCAACCAAATTTGGCGATTTGATGACTGTATAGATCAGGGGTGGCCAACCTTTTTCGGAAGCGTGCCACAATCTGATAAAAAAAAAATTACGCGTGCCACTTTCAACTTTTCCACCAAACTAAAAAATATACAAAAGTGAAAAAATTTTACTTATAGGCTTATTTTGGGTTATTTACACCCAAAACATACTTTTAAATGCAAGTTCTATACAGTGAAAATGTAAAAAGAAAATGGTATAACAAATAAAACAAAACTGGGAACTTATATTTTATTGTTGATAAATTTTTACAGGATCAGTCAGTTAGCTAAGGTACAAAATAAAAATAAGCA
Organism: Trichonephila clavata; assembly: GCA_019973975.1. Lineage (NCBI taxonomy): Eukaryota > Metazoa > Arthropoda > Arachnida > Araneae > Nephilidae > Trichonephila > Trichonephila clavata. The sequence goes on along the minus strand of BMAO01013140.1, from coordinate 41,924 downwards.
ACTTGAAACATTTGATTTTAAATGATTACTAAGCAGTCCCGTAATGTGGCTTTTGAATCTGTAGTTTTTTTACTAAATCATCTATATTTGGATTAGTTCATGAAGATGCTAACAAAATTAGATGTTTTAGGTGCATATAAGTTAATTTTGAGTGATATTTTGATTTAATCACGTTCATATAACAGAAAACATTTCTTCACAAACATATGTTGATCCAAACCTACAACAATATCTGACCGCTAAATCATGTAAATTTGGAAAATTGCTTGGTAGAGCAAATTTCCAAAATTCGAAGCAATTCGGATCATTTACGGTTAAAATAATTTCCTTATGTTTGCTTTTCAGATTAATATGGGGCTATAGGTCAATAATTCCAATTTGTAAATGAGATGGGTAGCAATTAATGTCTTGAAGAGAAATCAAAAAAGGATTAGTGAAAAGTCCAGTATTTTTTATCATCTTTAAAATCCTCAAACCTGGCACTGAAAGAATCCTGCAAAATGGATATTAAATCTTTAAATCTATCATAGTTCGGATCATTACTATCTTTGGCAGATATTTCCTGCATGAATGGAAAATTTGTTAATTTTTCTCTCCAAAATCCAGACAAAAAAGCAAAAGTTTGCTCACAAAAAAATATATATGACCAACTAGGGTAGGAAAAATACAATTTTTTCCCTGTAATCTTAAATTTAAATTGTTTAAATGTTCCATTATATCGGTAAGAAAAGCTAAATCCCACAGCCAATTTTCCCTCCTGAGGAGCGAGCATTCACTGGGTAGTTCATCGTTTTCTTCCAGATATTCTAAAACACATTCCCTCAAACTCCAAAATCTCGCAAGTGAAGTTCCTTTGAAAAGCCAGGGCACACTACAATGAAGGAGTAATTCGCCATTTTCTTCCGTTTCTTCGGGGAAAAGCGTACGAAATCTTCGTCGATTCAGAGCACGAGCTCGTATTTTGTTGATACAGCGCACCAAGGGGTCAACAACAAAAGACAAGTTTAATTCCTTGGCACAAAGAGCTTCTTGATGGATAATACAATGATACTTGAAAACTTTTCTTCCCAAATAATTTTCAAGCAATGTAACAAAACCTTTTATTCTGCCAACCATGCAAGGTGCTCCATCTGTGCAAACACTGTCTAATTTTGTCCATTCTACTTTGTTAATTTCAATTACATTATTAAGTTCCTTAAAAATTGTCTTAACCTGTAGTTAAAAGTAGTTGACGTAAATCAAGAAGCTCTTCCACAGTATCAAAATTTTCGTTCGTGTAACGCACAAAGATGCTTAACTGCACATTGTCAGTGATATCACAGCTTTCATCCAAAGTTAATGAAAAATATTTGCAATTTTGAAGTTCAGAGACAATTTGTGTACCAACATCCTGGCCCATGACATCTGTATGACGCATGACGGTATTTCTAGGCAAAGCTATTTTATCAACCATATTTTTGACATTAAGATCACCGACATTTTGGGCGAAAATGAAAAGGCTGATTTTTATTATCTCCTCTCCGTCAGAATATGGTTTTTTCTTGTGGGTTAACAACAAAGAAAGTCCATAAGAAGCCTTCACCATTGTTTCCATTTCGTCATTTCTCTTCTGGAGCAAAGATTGTTGGCCAGCTAAATATTTCTTTTTTTTTTAATTGATGAATTTCGTTCGCAAATTTTATCCAACAGGGTATTTGCTGTTGAAATCACTATGCAGTTGTTTGAAATGACAGTCCAAGTTAAATTTGTTTGGAACTGCTATGCAAATTCCACATATCAAACAAACAGGCTTGGAAGCATTTTGATGAGTAAACAAGTATTGTTCTTCCCAGACAATTTTAAAATCACGTGCTGCAATATCCTCTTCATAATTTCTTTTCGATGTCAAAGGTTTACTCATAAACATATTGAAAATTTTAAAAAATTTAAACAACTACGCTCAACACTAAAATCTAAAAACAATTTTAGAAAAGGAGAAAAAAAACTTGTCTTGTAAAACAGAGTTTAAAATCAACTGAGTCTGACAGCTAGAAACAATTTGCCTATGTTACGCTACAAATTTTCTAAGCTCCGAATCCAGCATTCTGATTAGGCATGGATGCAAGTTCACACTCCCTCTGCTTTATAAAGCGGCTACTTTGTGCAGATAAAATTACTTCTACCGTATCAACAACTGCTCTCCTAATATATTGCAGAATTACTTCTTGACATTGCCGAAATCGTAAATAGCCAACATCTCCGGAAAAATCTTTTTATCTGACATCACGCTGACAGCCAATAGCTATAAACTTCAGCCCTGCACGGGGAAACTGAAATTTGAATGAAAATCTGAGATGTTAAAAATTAACCACCCCCGAGAGAAGGTGACTTTTTGGGGAGTTTCGACCGTCCGAGAGAGAGAGAGAATTTATTTGTTTTTAGTCTCACGTTACTCAACACTTTACTCGGAATGTTACAAAGCAGAAGAATTGTAAGTTTTGGAGCATGATCTCATTTTTGGCGTTTTTTTGAAGAAAAGAAAAATCTTGCTTAGAGCCCTTAAAACCTCACGCTGAAAATTTCTGTTTCTTACATATTCTCTTCATGACAATTTTTTTATTGTAATTCAATTAATTCTGTAATACTTTCATAATATGTTTGTATTTTTTCAAAAAGCCTTCGCGTGCCACAGTTACGACCCCCGCGTGCCACAATGTGGCACGCGTGCCGCGGGTTGGCCACCCCTGGTATAGATGAATCTAGAAATTTCTGGAGAAATCTACACTCATGTCCATAAATTAAGGATAATTCAGAATCACACAGAAATTGAACTCTAAAATAAAAATTTAACCTGTAGAATTATGACACACATATTGAAGAAGAATATGCAAATTACAGGAAACCACCAGATGGCGCGGAAAGTACGTCACAATGACGAGAGTGTAAGAGAGGGGTATATAAGGAATGGTGGCAAAGAAGTAAAATTGTTCACAAGCGCTTTAAAAGCCTTTCAGTACAATAACCACATAGTTATGGCACAAAGGAAGCATTTGGAGGATTTTTTACGTGGTAGAATTATCGGACTACTGAAATGTGGACGTTCCCATCTGGAAGAATCCGAGGAACTTGGAATCACCCAGAGTGTCATCTCCAGGCTTTGGCAACGATTCCAAGATGATGGTAATGTGAGTAGATGTTACAGTACAGGTCACCCCCGAGTTACAACGCCGAATGAGGACCGGTATTTTGCAGTTACTGCCAAAAGAAACAGACGGAGCACAGCATCAGACCTATCTCGTCAGCTCTCTTCAGCTACCGGTACGACAGTTTCAAGGCAGACCGTGTACAGACGCTTAGGGCACATTGGTCTATATGCTCGTAGGCCTGTCAGATGTGTTCCCCTTACCCCAACTCACTGTCGCCTGCGATTAACCTGGAGTAGAGAGCATGCATTGTGGACACCGCAACAGTGGTCTTGTGTGATGTTTTCCGACGAGTCCAGGTTTAGTTTGCAGTCTGATTCTTGCCGGACTTTCATATGGAGAGCGCCAGGTACCCGTTACCACCAAGAGAACACCATTAAACGACACCGTTACGGTGGTGCAGGATGGCTCGTTTGGGGAGGAATTATTCTTGGTTCCAGAACTGACCTGCATGTTCAGAGTGTAACGATGACAGGCCACATCTATCGGGATGTCATTCTGGAACAACATATACGTTTGTTTCGGGGCGCCTTGGGTGCTGAATTTATGTTTATGGATGACAACGCCCGTCCTCACCGTGCAAACATTGTAGACGAATGCCTTCAATCGGAGGATATCACCCGTATGGATTGGCCAGCATATTCACCGGACTTGAATCGAATTGCAGCCCGTCAACCCCCTCCCACCTGTCTACCGGAACTTCGGAGGGCATTGCTTGATGAGTGGTGTAATATTCCCCAAGATCAGATTGATAATTTGATACTCAGCATGCGTAGGCGTAGTAAGGCCTGTATTGCATCGTCCGGGAGACATACTCCGTATTAACCATCATACTAACCATATTATACAGTTTTTTGTAAATAGGTTCTTTTTTAAAATTTCCTCCAGGGAGTAAAAATCGCAATTTTTATTAATTATGTCAAGCAAATAGCATCTTTTTTGCTCTTTACCTTTTGTTTAATAAATAGACTTTACAAATAAGTCAAATTTGTTTTGCTTCTGTCTCTTTCTTTGCCTGAACTTCAATATCCATAATTTATGGACATGAGTGTATTACACCACGTTCTATAACGTAAGCGGGATTTTTCGAGTAGGTGCTGAAAGATAGGGGGAAACTTCCTCCCCAGACAAATCTTTCTTGGCACTCCTCTTCAGTTAAATTAAGCTTTTTAAGACCCATTTCTGCAAATTATACCTAATGTAAAAATAAATTAATTACAGTGCATCAGGCGAAAAACTTTTTTTATATAGAGAGAGATAAGATTCTTTTATTCTTATAATTCTTTTATGAATATAACTCTTATATTTATAATCTTGTTGTGGTTAATTTTCTTTTATAATTAATTTATATTTCTCTTATAATTAGGATAAATTTATTAATTTTTTTTTAATTTTCATACATTTAAATAAAAATATTTAAAACTAAATTAAAAGATACTTTTTTTATCATTTCTTGAAATAATAAACAAAATGATATTTTTAAGAAGTAATCTAAAATTTTAAGGCAAGTTATGATAGTTCAATATAATAAGACAAAGTTATGTTTTATTACATTCTAGCCACTTGTTAAACTTAAAACACTTCCTTGTTATTCTAATGCCCTAATTATGAGCCAAACTTTATGCAATTTTTTTAATTATAAACTCCAAAAAATAAATAGAGAAATAAATTTATTAAATTACGATTTCAAAAACAATTATGTAACTAATAACCCGTTAAAACACTGAAGACTCTTTTTGTTATCTAAAATAATTAGAAAATTCTGACAACTTATTCATCCAAACTCAAAACGAAATAAAATAGGATGATTTCTAAAATATTAAATAATTAACTCTTAAAAGTCTTAAAATTTATCATCTTTCCTGTTTCATGTGTTTATTTTACTTTTGGATCCATTACAAATTATTCTAATACAAACCATTTTCGAACATCTATTATTTTGGTAAAAATGTGAGATTTATTAAAGAATTTTTCTTTTTCAGTGGTTTATTCAATTTTATTTAAGAGAAAGAACTTTTTTAATCACCACTGAAAACAACACAATGGTGTATATTCATATATTTTTGTATTTTTTTTTATTGTTGTTGCAGTGAATTCATTTCGAAGTCTGAATTAAATTCAACTATAAAACTTAAAATTAAAATTCATAATTAATAACATATCAAAGTATTTTTTATTGTTAAATAACATAAATTTATTAGTAGATAATGTAAACAGTGGTTGAACATAACAAAAAAATTAAATGCACTTTTAAATGTTGAAAATAATTTGTAAGCAAGAAAAAAAAAAGCATTAATTCGTTTTTTTCCCCATGAAATATACTACGAAAAAAATCAAAATGTTTTCATTAAATAAATATTCATCAAATTTTCTTTATTTGTTTATAAATAGACCGTCTAATTAGAAGGCAGATATAAATATTAAAATTAAATATTTCTTTAAAAAAGTAAATCCATGAAATATTTTCACACACAATCTAAGAATTATTCTTATACAATATTTATGTTACGCATCATTCTATTTTAATAACATTCTTTGAAAATTGAATTTGATTTGATTTTAATTTACGTGGCACTGTGAAGTAACACGAGACCGACGAACCTTGTAATTTTGAGATATGGTCAAGTGACGAGGACGACACCTAAGAAACCCTCTCCAAACTTCCACACCATGCCAACGAGAGGATTCGGAGGTTCAACAGATTTATCGTGCATTAGCCCCTCTACTTGGCAGCTCTTTAATGTCGCTACGTTTTGGTTCCGCGATTAGACAATACCGGTCACGTGTTCACGACTATGACTATTTGGCTATCGCTGCTCTTCTGGTTTTCCAAAGCAGATAATTTTTTAAAAGTGAAAAATATAATTTATATTCTTTCATATAAGAAAAGTTCTTTCATACTATAAATTTTAAAAATAAAATATACTGTGCTTTGGAGATGATACTTGAGTAATTTTCTTTCATATTTGATAAATGATTTCTCCAAAATTATGATTTCTAAAAACCGAATTAATTACTTATCCATTTGTTGATCTTCTATAAATACCCATATATAATTAGACAATGAAGTTCTTTAAGAATCGGACGAATTGGCTAATTTCAAATGATTTGAAATGCTTCAGTATTTTGTTTTAAGCATTTTATAATGAATAGTAGAATACAGTAATTAAGTTAATATATTGCTAAGTACAAATATGCATGTAGTTTTTGTTACATTCGTAATATTTGAATAAATTTCACTTATAACGTTAAAGCAAAATATGAGGAAGTAGTGAAATTTTACAACTGAAAAGAAAATATCACTTTTCATATAATACAAGGTGTCTACAAATTAGACGGGCAATTTTGTAAGTGAACAACTACCGAAATATTAAATGAAATTAATTCATTTAAAGTCAGTCTAGTAGTAATAATATATCCTAAGTTAATTCATCGATGGCGTTAGGTGTCATAACAGCCGTTATCTTTCAGCGAACGGTAATCATTCTTTGTTCGGCATTACGTAATGAAGACGTACAACAGAGCTGAAAAAGCGAAATGATGTCTTTAGTTTCGTGAAAATTATTCTGCTGTACAAGTTCGATGAAAATTTGTTCAAGAATACAAGAAAAAAGGCATGAAAAGAGGTACCATTTTACCATGGTGTCATCGATTTACTGAAACTGGATGTGTGGCTCATTATGTCAAAGGTTCAAGGCAGACTTGCAGACGGTTGACATAGTAAGAGAAACTTTCGTGAGATATCCCTCAAAATCTACATCACTAGCGAGTTATTATTTACCTGGACAGGATACAAATTTTCTTTATGCCATTCAAAGGAAAAATACTCGAAGATTACATTTTTCAACAAGATCACGCCTTGTCACTACCACAAGGATGTTACATCTTAACTCAATGCTGAGGTCCAGTTTGGATTGTGGTCATGAAGGTATTCTTCAATGGTCACCATGATCACCAGATAGTTTACCCCTGGATTTTAGTGTATGAGTTTTTGTAAAGGTTCAAGTGCCCAATCTACTATTTCCTGCGTCCTTTCCTGAACTAAAATCAAGATTCTGCCCTGTAAGTAGTTTGATCGACGGAAACATGCTGACAAAACTGTTGCAAGAAGTGATTTACCGATGGGACATTTGCAGAGTAACAAAAGGAAGTCACTTCTAACATTTGCAATAATGATAAACTTGGACTGTTTCTCTACCTTAGAATAATATTTAGGTTAGTTTTTTCCCTGTAAATTTGATGTGATAAATCATTCTTTTCCCAACTGATTTGTAGACACCCTACCGATATAGCGTGACAATGAAAATACAACACCCTGAAGAAGTGGCAAGAAAAGAATGCAAATCACAGAGTAGACGTAGCTCACCGAGAAAGAAGCAACTGTCCCGCACTCGATGTGAAGAAACCGGTGAAAACGACTTTGTCGACGAGACAAATCAGTTAATGGAGCTACTTATCGTTGTAGCAGAATATCAGCTATTTATCATTGCAAGGAAGCGTATCGTAGCGCAGATATCCTGTCACAAACGGAGAAAGTTCCAAATGATGGATGAGTTCACGAGGTTTACAAATTCGGTTTTAGAAAAGCAGATTGATCTATCCATCATATTGAAGCGGTCAGCCACCTCAACGAATCTAAAGTTAAACGAAAATTGTTTGGAAGGGGATGTGCTATATTTGTTGGAGGACAGTGAAACGTCAACACGCTTACAATATTGTATCCATCAGAACGTGTTGAAAACTTAGAAATCCACTTCAATCTAGCTGTTTCAGAATGCATAAGACGTCCTAGTTGATCCTGCTTTTGTTTTAGCAATGAACGTCCCTTGTACAAGACCAGCGTCGATAGGGCTACAGGACCAATCTAACCATATCTATGGAATGACATAGCTTACGATAAAAGGTCACGCTGATGAAACTATGAGGATCCAACGGTTCATATATAACATGCTGAGGTTTACAGAAATATGCTTTCTGTAGGGCGTGCATGTCAGGTCGCATACGGTATGCATCAGCCAACTGGAACTACGAAACATCTAAGCATTCCCTCGACACCGGTGTTCCCTATTATGCCCCCTTCCCCACTGTATGACGCCATTTGCATGCTCTTCTAACTTCCTACTCCTAACTAAGAATGAAGTATCGTCCATCCCTCAAGCCACAATTCATATTTTCACTGACTCTATTCCACTATATGCAATTGCTTGTATGGCTCCTTATCCTGGATCTTGATTACCTGGTGCAACTTATTGAATTGTTGTGTTGTGTTGAATGAATATCTCTTATTGTTTAATGGTGTCATCACTACCCTACATATTGCTAGTGCTGTATTATCACTACCACGCAATGAAATTGATTCAAAGTTTTTATGAAAGCTTTAAATGGAAATAAATAATATAGGAAAATGAACAAAAAAGGCTATCTGTAGATGGCACGTATCCTATGCAATAATAAACTATATGATGCCAAGCAAAACTTAGTTGAGAACTTTGTATTATATTTATGCATGCAAGGGTGTGTAGTTTTTACTGAACAACTCTTCAACGATTCATCCCCATTTTGAAAAAATATTTATTTTTAATGGTATCAAGTGTGATCCTAGAAAATACCAAATAAGATATTGTAAACTTATATTTGCTTATTATGCATCTACTGTATTCAATCTTAAGAGATAAGAATCCCCACTCCCCGGATTCTTTTTGTGTTATTATACTTAGAAATTTTATTTGTTTTTCGCTGACTTTCCATTTCTTTTATGCATCACTTTAGAGGTCAAATTTAATAAAAAATAAAATCAAATTAATCCAAACCTTCCAGTTTCTCATATTATTTGGACTTTGGTTGACATAGAGTAACTTAGAAAACTGTAACAAATCAATTACTTAAGGTATAGCTTCTAGCGAGATGCCGTATATAGCTTACTCCAAATCAGTTATGTCCAACTAGAACTCTTTAGATGGAGATCTGTTCTCAGATGAGAGCCATTTGTTGCTAATGATGACCAAATGTTAGTCAGAAAGAGGACAACAAGTGCTCTGAACCAAGATGTTTACGATGTAAGTACACAACCTACATCAGGTGTTATGGTGTGGGAAGCATAAAAACACAATTTTCTATGATAGCAAGAGGGCTCTCTTCTTTATCCCAAGTACCTTCACGGCAATGTTATATGTCCGATTGGTGACTGGAAGCTAGTAGGCAGACTTGATCAATAATTTAGGGGGAGGGGGACGTTTTCCAAGAAGATAAATATCTTTAACCATATTCCGACTGTCGCCAAACGTGTTCTACAATGTTCACATGTTATCTTGGCCTGAGAGATCACTACATATTTCTTCCATTAAGCGTTTGAGACATTATTGGAAGATAAATCCAGTTTTATATACAACCAGCACAAAAGGTTATTTGTGCCCTAGTGATCTTTTCCTTTTCCCAAGGGGTTTACTGTCTTTGGTAAACATGGGCTTCACGAACCCGGGGTACCCTCCCATTCCTCCTTCTCTATTTTCGACCCTCTTTCTTGTCATTCAATTCATTCTTTCTTTCTCTTCCCGTCTAGACCACATATATTAAAACAAATGCTTGGCGCAGTATAGCCGAAATCGGCTCTTGCGCCAATAAACCCTAAAATCACTCACTCACAAAAGGTTATTTATTTGACTAAGTGCAGCAGGCATGGAACTTTGTGCCACCAAATGACATACGACTCCTGTAGGACACAACCGATATTCATTTGCATGCTAGAACTCAAAATTGTTGCGCTTCTCTACGGGGGTTAATACTTCGCCATTATATATTTCAAGTAGTTGTTCTCCTTCATACTTTAACTTGAAACTGAAAATTTTTAGTCGGATAAATATATTACCTAGACAAATGCTTCGCATACATTTCATTCCTTCTTGGTGCTGGGATTTCATTTTCAAAAGTACATTGACATCAATCGATTTGAGAGAAATAATTAAGAATCTATTTAATTTGAACAGAATAAACAAACTAAATTTGTTGTTGTTGTTTCTTATCCCACTTGACTGACAGAAACATCTAGATGAAGAAGTCCATGAACCCGTGCGTTTTTAAACAATGAAGATCTGTAGCTGGACTTGAGAGCAGCTGGCTCTTATGGCAACCAATACAAGCCAAGGTGTGGGCAGGAGCGGCTTGGTTTATATTGTATTTCGGACAAGGAGGGTAAACTTTAAGACCATCACAAACTAAATTTAATTAGGAGAAATTAGATTCAAGTTGCAACAACAAAATGCAAATACTTATGCAATCAATGTCAGACTACGCAGTAGGATAACAAAACCACTTACGAGCACAACTTTAATTTATTTCTCAAGTTCACGATCCATCTAACCTAAGCTCCCATCTATTTTGCAAACTTCGAGCAAAAAGGCTTATAACAGAAAAAAAAATTAGAAAGTTCAAATAGTTTTTAGATTCTAATTAATTCCTTTGGAAAATCATCGTGGGCTCAAAAACTAAAGAAACTGAATTCACACAGAATCTTACAAAATCATAAAAATGAATGTAATAAAAACAAATGAGAATCGCACTCAGCTACCATTTAATACGAACAATAATCCCCTTCGAGAATGTGTTCACTTCATCTTTAAGCTATATTTAAAATTTTCCACTTACGAATGTCCATTCTCTTTTATATTTTCGTTTGGATAATCAATTCAGCATTTTTATCATGATTATTGGCGTTATATTATATTTTAGCCACCCATCTAGTGTAGTGGTTAGTGACGCTGACTTCTGTGCCGTTGAGCCAAGGTTCAAGTCTCGGAGGACATGGTTGTTCGTAATGTATGGTGCCTTTGCGGCATGGGGATGCTCTAAATAGCCGCCGAGAAGCAGCTCCTCTCGTAAAGTTGATGATAGAGGAAGAGTGGTGGGCCCTAACCTCCCCCCAGGATGTTCTTCAGTGGCGTAATGGAGAATATTAGGGGCCCCTATAAAGTTAGGGTTTAGGCTCCAAGCCTAAATACGTACTTGGAGTCAGTCAGGCTTTGCCCCTCCCCCTCAGCAATTCGGGGGTGTATTTTACGTCACTGATGTTTTCCCTCAAAATTGGGGTGGAACAGAGCCAAATCGCACTGTCATCTGTATGGTGCTCAAAGAAACGGGTGATGACAGACGTAAATCTTTAGCCCTTTGCCGTAATAAATTTTGTAGGCCTTTATCTGATACCATAGGGCATATGGCATTAGTTACAATATGTACTCGTATTTTCATAAAGACGCATTTGAAGTTTTATTGAAAATCTTTTAAAAAATTACCTTTAAACTTTATTCAAACTATATTAAAGATGTTTTCTAGTCATAAAGGAGGTGAGAGCTCTATTAAGATTTTACTAATTACTCAATCAATACTAACTTTTATTAAAAAGTATTATTAGAGAAGGCATCACGTTCATTATTTGTCATAAAAAATTAATTATAAATGACATTATTATTTCGTTTATTACACAATAATAAACGAAACGAATTGTAATCTTCAGCATTCAATAACTAAGTAAGTATATTTCAATCAACACATTTTAGATGTCGATTATTCCTGTTGTGAAATGTATTCAATAAACCCCAAACTGTGTGTATGTGGAGAACTAAACTTTAACTGGATACGTGAGCTCAAATTGAAAATTATAGTCCTTCTAAGACCAGTCTAATAACTTAGCAATTATTTTTTCTAAGCCTCTTATATCCTGGAATCGCTAAAACATTGTGTAAAAACACTCACTTTAATTGAAGAAACAATAGTTAAAATAATATACCAAATTTAAACGCTAGAATCATACGACTACTTATTAAGTGGTATCTCTTTTGTTCAAAAAACATCTTTAGAATCCGCTTATAAGCTCTAAAGATATTCGGAAAGAACAAACATATTGTTTCAAATCTCATTTATGTCAATAAACTCACTTTAAAACCGTTTTGTTTTTATCTGTATACATAGCATGAGCCTATATAAGGTTTCCATTAAATTTAAATGTTACGGTGTTAATTAACTTTAAACTTTTATTTTTGAAAACAAACAAAAAAAAGCTGGTTAAAGCTGTTTCACTCCTTTCAACACTTATTATTTACTACCTAATTTGTGTCATCTATAAATCCAAATTGACATACTTTTTCTCAATGCAGTATGCATGGGATTTAATAGCTTCACGGATGACATGATACAGAGATGTGATAAATACTTCTAACAGTAGCTTCGAGTTTAAAATAGCCACAATAGAATGATTCAGATTAGCGATAGTTGCATGTGTAAAATTTCCAACAATGTTAATGAAGCTATATTTGTCGGCAGTCGTTTTCAGCTGTTTGTTTAGAGTCATTTTAGGACTTTACTGACGCAGAAATTTCTTTTTATTTTACTTGGATAAAAAATTTACTAGCTATTAAGTTTCAGAAAAAAAATCGTTTTCCTTTTTAATTACCTATAATCCGTCGTATAACGAGCGCCTGTACTTTCAAGCTGTAATTTTTAATTTTTAGGTATACTCGTCGTACACACCCTTTTTTTTACGAAGAAACCTAAAATGTACTTGTGCAATGTTTTTGTGTTTTGAAGTTGAGGTATTATTCCAAGCTTTAAAAAAAATATTATACTTTTAGAACAACAACTTTATTATTTCATAAGAGATGTCATTTCTTTTAAATAAACAGTATTTGGATGTATGTAAAAGTCTACTTTTTTATATGCTCCTCTCTCTCTTTTTAACTATCATTTTTATACCCGGCGTAAAATGCATACCCATAAATTTCGATCTTATTTTTTGTGTGTTAAAAGTGCACGTGATAGGCCGAATTTCATGGTATTTCAAAAGCAAAAAAAAAATATTCTTATTTAGATAATAAAATTGTAATTTTTTAAAATTTTGTTAAATTACAAATTTTATATTTTTATTGTGTTATTTTGCATTTACTTATTAAACTTTTTAAAAAGAATTTTTAGAATTAGATTATGCTTTGCATCAATAAAAAAAGAGATGCTCTATTTTACCCCTTCCACAATTTATTTATCTCAACTTCAGCACAATAAAGATTCAAATAAAATTTTTGTATATGCTATAGAAACATCAGTTTTTCAAGATTCTTTTTTTTTATATATATATATATTTACCACTGAAAAGAAAATATAAGTAAACATAAGAGATTAATCATTTTTTGTAACATTTAGTTTTAAAAAAGTAAAAGGTTTGAAAACAGTAGACCTAGCATAGTAAACCTACTTCTGCCTCGTATAAAAGTAAAGAAACTGAAATAATAATATATTACTTGTACGAAATAAAATAAATTTTTGCGCTCGCGCGTACGAAAATTTAACTTTAAATCATGCAATTTTAAAACGTTTAACTTCCTAATTTTTAGTTTTCAATTTGAAAAGAACAATAAATGAAATCGAATTTTTCTCCAACTTCGAGACACATGAATGCTATTTCCGTTTGAAACTACAAAGGAAAAAATAATTGCTGTAATTTAACATATAATTATCGTATAAATAAAATAACCAGAATTTTAGAAAGAAAAAAGTTGAAACTTTTAAAGTTGTAAATAGAAAAAAATGAAATTTTAACCCAAACATCATTTTTTCCAACGTAGTCATTATATTTTAAGATAACTGATATTCTACGCCTTTGGCAGATTTTTTTTTTTTAGAATAAATAAATTGTTCCAAAAAAGATTTTTTTTTATTTCATTAACACACTTTTTCAATTTCTATGCTTTTCTCTGTTTATTTTTATTTTACTCTAAAATTTTTTTATGATTTATCTCTTAAATACCAAAAAATAGAAAAAGATTCAATGAAATCATATATTTTCCCCTTAAATATTCATTTAACTTTCAAATAGTTCATCAGAAATCAACTATACTTTTAGAATATACTAAATATATTTTAGAATATACTACACTATGAAACAAAACGCTTCAACTAAAAGCCGCATGTATTATATTATTAAGCATTATACACATTCACATCAAAGCAAAGCTGAACAATTTCAGTTTCATGAAATTGAATTGAATATTAATTTTATAATTCATTTGCATCTTTGTCTGTTTGGAGATTAAACTTTTCAAGTTTTAAGGGGACATGGTACGATTTACGCTAAAAATTTTAATTTAAGGATTTTTTAAAAATATTTGGTGCCTCCTATGTGTGTATACTATGTAAAACAGATTTTGTGCTCAAAATTTCATGAAAAGCTAGTCATTTAAATTTTTAAGGAAAAAACTTAAGATTTGTGACGTGATTGTAAAATATACTACTCCTCTTACAAAAATTTACGTACAAGCATAAAATTTGTTTTACCAGTACGTCAAACTATGCATAACAAAAGTTGGTATATGTTTTAAGATAACGTGTTTGGTATTCGTATAATACTTCTTTTTATGAATGATTTTTGAAAATTCCTTAAAAAATGTATAAATTCTGAGTTTAATTATTTTTTATAATGAAAGTATTGCTTTGATTCAAAAATGCATGTAAACTTTTGTTAGATGAACTATTAATAATATGTAAAAAAAATTCAAAGCATTAGACACAATAGCAAAAAATCCTTAGCATTATAAATGAAGACAAACTAGTTATTTTATCTTTCTGAGATAAGTAAGTTTAAAGTTTTGATTTGCCATAGGGATGTGAATAAAAACGAACTTAAAAGCTATCATAAAATTTCACGTTTTTTTTTTTAAGTTAAGAGCTTCTAAATTTTATGAGGTTATAGAAAAGTACATACAGAATAATTTTGGCTAAAAAAAATTAATCTGATTTTTGACCGATTTTTGTCAATTGAATCGTATTGTGTCCCATTAAAACTTGCACACTCCCACATAACAATTAATTTCAAATTGTACATAAATAATATATTCACTTCGAATACATATGGTTTCAAATAAAATAATGGTATTTTATATATTATATTTTGAAAAATGAGAATCATAAAATATTCGGAAAATTTAAATTATAAATTATTAGATTTTTACTGAAATTATTAGATTATTATAAAATAACTTTACTTTATATTTATTTATACAAGTTACATAGCATACTTTTCAAAACAAAAGTTTTCTTTTTCAACCTTGGTTTAGTCATTTTTACACAAACGAGTAATTAATCTCATCCTGAGATAACACTTCGCTTTCTTCTAATTAATTGCGTGTAAATAAATCAACGTAAAAATTTAAAAACTCTCATATTTAATGTTAATTATTTTTCCTTCTCCTTTGTTTTCTCCTTAGCCAATGCTTGTGTACTGCTCTGATTTCTCATTTATTATGTAATAATGAGAGTTTTTAAAGAAAATAATAGACACCATTTATTTTTTATCCAGTCCATCTTTTATCCGGTTTGTATCTTTTTGATGATCAGCAATCATCTTATAAGAGTTTCTTCTAAATCCATTAATAGCTAATTCTGAACCGGTTGTTATGATTGGTTAGTTTGTATCTTTCAAAGGATGACCGCCATTTCTAAATGAAATGATGACTAGCTAAAAAATGCAAATAACTAATTCAAAAATATTTTTTTACAAATGTAGAATATAGAATATGATACAAAAATATAGCATTTAGTATACTCGAGATAACTGTGTTTTGTATATATTTTTTTCAGTTTCAATTATACTCCTATTGTTGTAAATCCTGTTCTTATTATAGAATTAAGAAAAAAAATATTCAAAGGATGAATTAGATTAAAGTCGTACAATTCATACAATAAAAATAGATATTACTTTTTTATTAACTTTGAAAAGAAAACATGTCATTGCTTTTATTATAATAAAAAAAATGCTAATTTTTTCAAGTTTTGCGTATTCTTTAATTAGATATTGTTTATTTTACTTTAAGAATAAAAATAACCAGTAGATTCAAACTTTGAACTGAATACACTTTTATCACAAGAAAAAAATGGTAATAGGTACGTAAAAAGAAGTACTGCATTCATGGATAATTAAAATTTAAATATATTTTTGGTCCTTCATACGCTAGCTTAAACTTCAAATTAAATATTGGTTTTATCTCTCTATTTTTAAAAAAAGTTTTTAGTGATGCTGTAAAATTTTTATATACTAAAGGTATAGTTAGAAAAAATTGGTCGTAAAAAGTTGAATTTAACTGAAGAGAAACCCCAAGAACGATTTGCCTAGAAGGTGCCCTCCTACTTTCCAGCGCTTTCTCGAAAAATTTGCTTAGGTCATAGATTGTGATGTTATAGATTTCTCAAGTAATTTCCATTAGCATCCATATGTAGCCAACATGGTTGCCAAATTACCAAATTAGGTAGTCAAAACTGATGCCAATTTGGCTATTTGGTCTATATTTCGCCAAGTTTCTATAGAAATGCCATTATAATGTAAGGGGGCGGCCGCCGTGGCCGAGTGGTCTAGGCATCGGATCATGGCTAGCATGCCATGGGCTCGATCCCAGTACCACCAAAGATCCTCCGTGTAGGGGAGCGATGCACGTTAAATCTGTCGAGAGCTCAAACGTCCTCCCGTTGGTGTGGTGTGGTGTGGTAGTTAGGAGAGGGGGTGCCAGCTCAGGTGTCGTCCGCGTCAATTGACCATGGTTCAAAATTACGCGGCCCGTCACCAAAAGCCCTCGTGTTGCTAATCAGTGCGACGTTAATACTCACTCACTATAATGTAAGGGGCGGCGTTGCTTGCGAATATTACAATTAGAATTACATTATACAAGTAAATTACAGTTCTACAATAGGAGCAATGAGTATGAAAAGTTGCAAAATGGATAACATGGGGATTAGTCCACCGCTAAAGCAGACAGAGGGTACCGCCCCCCCCTACCTTCTAGTTTATTATACTTATTTTCAAATATATAATTATAAAAAAAGACCTTTTGGGATTAATATATAATTTAAGGCATTATTTTACATATTTTTTCAAAATTATTATTTGCTTTATTTTTCTTATTTATACTTATCCATACGATCCCTATTCATAAATATTTTTGAGGTTTACTGAATTAAACAAATTGTTTCAATCCTTACTTTCACACAAAATTTCAAAATTTTAAATGTAATGTTTTCTACAAAAAATATTTCTGTTCAAATTTTTTAACAATGTTATTTGTAAATCTAAAACCTATGTTGCATACTTCAAAACAAACTTTAATGATTAATTTAAGCTACAAATATATTAATAAATGTAATATACACAATTATAAAATTGGAATAATTTATAAAAAAAATACCCAATTGCAATAAAATTAGTGAGACGCAATGTTGTTTTCTTAAAGTAAACAAAGTGCCATTTAAGTATATAATTATAACAAACTGAAACAAATTCAAAACGATTTCATGGGTACTTACCAAAAAATTGTTGAACTATCGAAATTTCATACAGAATTTTAGCAGGAAATTTTTCAAATTCTGACAGAAGATGTTTTATCAACAAATTTAAAACTGAGAATATTTTTTAAATTGAAAATAAAACTAAATTAAATAACTTTAGCTGAAAAACAAAGCATAGAGACTGAAGTACTCATATTGTAGAAAATATTTATAGAATAAAATTTAAAAGAGTTCGAAAAAAAGGGGATTAGGAAACGAACATTTTAACATAAATGCATTATGGAAAAAACAGAGAAAAATTAGAATAGAAATATTTAAAATACCCATTAAAACTTTTTAGTTAGTTCAGTTTTTAACAAGAATAATAGCAGTATCTAAAATAATAAATAAATATTGTTAATTAATTTTTCAAGCTAGTATAAAATAAAGTTACTTGTCCCACAACTCAAAAATCCGTTCAATAATTAACAAATTTTAAAGAATTTTTAGAAATTAAATGACGATTGTAAATTTAGCCTTAAAAGTGATATTCTCAGCTTTATTTGGAAGAGAATCAGAAAGTATAAACAACACGAATTATTTTTTCCTTACAATAGAAATGGTGCGTTTGTGTACTTTGTATCATACAAAATGCTGTCTCGTTATCAAATTATGCGGGTTGTTATTAATTGCTTTTTTCTTCCTTTTGTCTATAAGATCATTTACTTACATGAGAACGAGAACAGAAATTAAGAATAGTAACACAATTCTTCTAGTTAACCCTTTAAGCGGTCAATTTTTCCCTAAAAAAATGTTCTAAGAAAGGCATTTTTTTTATTGCGTATAACTTAACAGAATGCGAAAATGAAAGAATTTTATTTTAATTTTCAATTTTAAAGTCTTTACACTGTTTTTTATTTTATAGTTGAGGACCCTCCCCCCCCCCTTAAATGTTTGCTTTGAATAAGTATACTCTGCATGCTATGAAGAATGTTTCATATCTCATAGTTACAAGTGGCCGCAGTAGCCTATTGGTCAAGATAACGGACTCTTGACCGGTGTATCATAAGTTTGAGCCTTGAGCCGCTTAAGAGCCGCCGTATAGGGGGTGATGCACAAGAAATCTTTAGAGGCTCAAACATCCTCCCGATGGTGCGGTGGGGAAGTTAGGACAAGGGGGGTGCCAGCCCAGGTATCATCTTCGTCACTTGGCCATGATTCAAGATTACTAGATCCTTCGCCAAAAGCTATCGAGTAACTGAACAGTGCAACGTTAATATTCACTCACTCATATTTACAAGAAAATTTCGTGTTCGTACCTCTTTTTCAAACATTTGAGGATTTTGCGTGCGTGATATATGCATACACAATTTGAAGCATGGAGTAATGCTAAGTCTTAATTGAAATGGGGACAGATAATATCGAAGTTTTCGGATTACCTTTCCATTTTCATTTCTTTTCAAGCTACAAATTGTACATTACATGGCCAATCCCTGTTCTTTATAGTCTATTTTCATGAATGTAAATTCCTGCCTTCAATGACAAATTCCCACCTTCACCCCCCAAGGGGTGTTGCGGGGGTTAAGGGGAGATATAAATAATTATTCCGATTTTTGAACTATTAGACGCACAGTCTTGAAATTTGGTAAGCAGATTCATCTCATAAGATAGAAATACTCCACAAAATGCGTTTCGTGAAAATCGACCCCCAAGTGGCGTTGAGGGGCGTATATTTTTCAATACAATCGAATTCTTAATGAGGACTTAAATATCAATAATTTATTCATATATATAACCAGCAAAAATTTATAAAACGTCATGAAATACCCAGCGAAGCGGGTGGGTAACAGCTAGCTTTCGGTAGCCCGTACGTTAAACGGGCAGATTGTTTCTTGCCAACAAAACATGGGCAGCCATGATAGCTAAATAGTTATGGTGACGACCTCGTGACAGGGATTGTTTCTGTCAAGTCGAGAATTCGATTGCTGATACCTTTAAAAATGTGTCATGCAGAAGATCTCTGATGTCAACGTTTAAATTCCTTACATTGATGTAAAGTTAAAGCATGAAAGATATCGTCTTTGTCACTCGACATTTATTTCAAAGTTCTGAAATCCATCACCAATAGACCTCGTGTTCCTTCTTCGGGCGATATTAAACCTTTCCAGGTCATTCTATTTCAGGATTATGAATCAAAAAAATGTTTTTAATGCTTACCCAGAAAAGTAAGCAAGAGCATTCGAAACCGTAAAAAGCACGCGTGAAATAATTCGGGAAAGATTGGTTCCTCCTTCCTTTCTCAGTGTCTCGACAGCCCAGGGTGGGCCTTGGCCTTCTCAAGAAGCCTTTTCCAAACTAGACTTCTTCCTTCGAGTATTCTCCAATTCTTAATTTTCAAAACTAGGAGATCTTTTTTAGGCCATCAATCCATTTAAGATTTGGCCTGCCCTTTCTTCGTAGGCCAATTGGTTGGGCACTGAAGACTTTTTTAGTAGTGCTGTCTTCGTCCATTCTGACAACGTGATCTGCCTATTCAATTCATTGTATTTTGATGAAGTTAACGATGTCAGATTATTTATATGATTGATAGAACTTGAAATTCGATCTTCTTCACCACGCTCCATTTTCCTGAAAAAGACTGGTGTATAAATTTTCACAGTGTCCGAGCTACACTCGGGATGAGCCATGTTGGTACGTTTCGCTTGTCCGAGCTCAGCTCGGATAAAGCCGGGAAAGGGCTGATAAAAAATTATTAAATCTGTAAAACGTGATTTACTTTTCATAACTGTAAAAAGATTCTGCATTTTTCAACCTACTTTTCTTTTTTTTTTCTTTTCTTTCTTGGAATAGTTCAATATTTGGCATGATTTTTCAAAACATTCGTCATTATCATGCTGTTCAATTGAATAAGGGAGAGTTAGCAGTTAGACAATTAAAAAAATATATAATTTAATTTGTGGCAAATATATTTTTTGAAAATCCCAATGCATTATCTCCCAGGATATTTTATAATACAAATGTTTCTTTTTCTGCAAGAGTAATATTTTTAGCAAATGTAAAATCTGATATTTTCTACAAATTACCTCGAGAGACAATGTGCTAAGATTTTCTTATTAAATATCTCAAGATAATTAGAAAAATATTTTTCATAATTGTCTAAAACAAATCCCGTCAATAGTTTTAAACAATAAGTAACTAAATGAAAAAAAGCAAAAATTCAGCAAAAGTATTGAAAAAAAAGTGAATAACAATACGGGAAAAGTTCTTATACTCTATAATATTTGTTTAAAATATTTCATAGTTTCTTTTCCATTGCACATTTACTTGTGACACTTAGATAAATTCAAAGCTTTTTTACGCATATTATATCTAAATATTTACAGGGTGAGCATAAGCTGCCTTTTTGTTTATAGAAAAATATTGAGAAAATACAATCTTAAAAAATTTTATCCTGTCAAAAAATACTTAAAAAAATTATTACTACATTAAATTAAATACTTTAAGGTATTTATTATTTATTTGGCTACAAGTAATAGCTAAAAAATTTGAAATTTGTCTCGACACCCATCTTTTATATCGAAAACTTTAAGTTATCCATTCTTGAATATACATATTTAGCATCCAAATCCTTAATATATATACAGTTGGACCTATATTTAACAAAGTCGCTAAATCCCGAAAAAAAGTTCGTTATATGGAAAATTCGCTTTAAAGAGGTTCATCTTTCAATGTACTTTATAAATCATTTAAAACAATATTTTAATTTCTTAAACGCTACATATATTTTTAAAAAAAGTAATTATTTATTCCCTTATGTAAATTAATATCTATTGATTTTGTATATCTTACCCATTAAAAAAAAAGAAAGCATGAAAGAAAGTTAAAAAAAACTGTAAAGAAAACAAGAAAAAAGAATGTCGAGGAATGCACTGTATTTTCGACATTAAGAAAATAATTTTATTTTGAGGACATTTTCTAATTTAAAGCACATAAATAATTTTAAATATACATTATTTTATAGCTAGAATTTCTAAACATACATTACCACATGCGTCCTTCAACTCAATTATAAAATCTGTTTCTAGTAAACTGGACAATGGGGGTTAAAGGTTGCACTTCTTGGATGAAACGCCCAGAATTCTATTGCTCTCGACGAGTTAGGCACCTTATAAAACCAGTTCAAGGTTTATAACCACCATAAAATGTGTTAAAAGGAAGAATAACTTGAAATGTCCTGAGTTACTTTTAAAATAGGGAGAGAAAAATTGAATGCAGAGGAAAAAAAGCTCACTATATAGAAACTGTACTTCGCTATAGGGAGGTTATTTTATGAAGAAAAAGCGTGAAATGTTCTTAGTCCAGGAAAAAGTTCACTATATAGAAAAATTCGCTGAATAGTGGTTCGTAATATGAAGGTTCTACTGTATATATATGTTACCGGCACAGTATGAAATGCAGGCATTCTATACAATGTCGGACGTTTTTAGGCAAAGTATGAAATATGAGATTTATTACATACTTTAACTAGGCATTGTATAGAATGCCTAAAGATGTTTAGGCAAAGTATATGAAAAAAGGTCATGATAAGGATATTATATCAATAACTTACATTCCTAAAAGTACAAATGTTATTCTGACAAATTAATGAGACTGTCATTAAAAAAAGAAGTTCCAAGTCGATAGAAACCATCTTATTTCCCACTCATTACAAGTGCCAATATATTGGCATTCGGGGGGAAAATGAAAGTTTTTACTACAATACCTTTTTTTTTAAATAATTTTCTGCTTTTTGTGGCAAGGTTCGTAAAGGTGGATGTGCAGTTCAATATCATAAATTGTAACATTTTTGTATTTGGTTGAAAGTTCTTTCAAAATTCTATCACATCCCCAGAATCCGGAATTTAATTTTGCTCTTGGCAAATTAAATTCCTAGAACATCATCCACATCCTTCCACATCGTCAGAATAAATATAATGGAAATAATTTAATACTCCTTGTGTGGCCTGATACCCTTTGATCCAAGGACCAGGGGTTGGGGACCACTGTTTTATGGTACTGACGCCTTCTTTAACAGGTTGAATGAGTTTACTTTTATTTTTCGCAAACATCACTTCATAGCTATTCAGCAACCAATAGTCCCTGGTTTCCTTCTTGGTAGTCATTTTAGCATTTTGTATATTAGTTATTAACTTCTAGTAAGTAATTTCAGTTAAGAAAAAACCCTTTTTTTTTGCAGCAAAAACTCGAATATTGGACAACTAGCCATCTAATAGTTGTTTTGTGTCTATGGACCATGCGTCGGCAACCTTTTAGCTGTTGCGTATCAAACCAATCTACCAATATGATTCAGCGAACCACGGAATAGAGCTTGAAATAATTAAAAAATTTACAAATTTGTTGAGTAGTGCAGAGTGCCACTGAGAACTGTACCGCGTGCCACATGTGGCACATCTGACATAGGTTGACTATAGACCATGGCTCCTTCTCCTACACTATAGCTGACTCCTCCTTTTTCAGGTAGCACAGGGGAAAAAATAATTTTTTTGTTGAACAAGTTTAAGTAAAATTTAGTATTTTAATATTTCCGCAATGTACAACTATATATAACAGATTCTGAGCATAAGACACACGTAAAAAGTTGCCAATTCACGATATTCGAAACGAATATGAGATGTATTTCATACTTTACAGGTTTCTCATTAGGCATTCTATAGAATGCCTAAGCAATGTGTGAAATTGGAATCACTTCATATATTGCCGGCTAGATTTAGGCTTAGACATTCTATAGAATGCTGGATTTCATACTTTGCCGGTAATATATATATATATATATATATATATATATATATATATATATATATGAAAGAGTTAAAAGAATTTTAAAGAATTTTTCTGAATTAATTTATAACGATAAAATAAATCGATTCATAAAAAACATTTGAAAAACATAATAGTACGAATAGCTAGAGTCTTGACATCAGATGTCAACATGTCTTCCGTGAAACCAATTTTGGTCCACTTTGCAAAACTAATTTTTAGATCACACACTGATCTAACTGCATGAAAAAGAAAAGCACTTTTTCGCAACTCCAATAACTCCAAGTCGATCACAACACACTCAAATAAGGAAAAGGGGATCCACAATACAAAACAGTTGACCATCCCTGATATATAGCATTTTCATAATTAATAATCATTGCATTTATTACATTTAAAAATAATACATGAAAAAAATTCTATATATATATATATACAAAATTAATTCAATTTTCAATCTTAAAATAATTTAAAAGTCTGTACTTTTCTAAAATCTTTCTGAGACTTTATGAAATATATGCCTTTAAATATGCGAAATATAGTTAGGAAAATCTGCTAGTTATATTTTGAATCCAATAGAAATATTAGTTATTAAATGAAATACAAATATATAATTCCAATCTTTATAAACCTATACCCCTTCAAAAAAGGTTTTTTAATTTTTTTAAAAAAAACATTGAAATGCTTATATCTTAAAGATAAATAACTACAAGAAAACCAATAAAATTTTACGTCTTAAGCTTTATTATGTATGCTGGAAAATAACGACCATGCGAACCATAACTAAATATGCAAATTTATGACCCCCTCAACGACCATCTAAATTTAACACAACTATTTTTGCGATCCTAACAATCACCACAGGTTCGGTCCACTTTAATGTCCAGCCATCGAAAATCTGGACAGTGCAGGTATCACAGGAACCCCACGGGCTATATCTCGCATACCTTTCATTCGGCTTCCTAACCTTTTACCCTTAACCCACTTTTACAAGCGATTTCTCGCGGCGATTCTCTGCCCCTCTCCCCCCTTCGTCCTAATCACGCCCGGATGCGACTAGCCGACGATCACGTGATGATCTCTTCTCCCTCCTTTTGATCCGGGTCATCGTGGACCACGTTTTCATCCACGGAATCTCTCTCCTTCCTCATCAAATATCGACTTATCCACGTGAAAGGACGGTTTGGTTTTTCGGCTCGTCTTCTCTATCATTCATTCAGTGTAGTTTCGCTCACAGTTGGTGCAACCGGTGTTCCTTTTTTGTGTGGGATTTTTTGGGTGGTTTATTTTTTTTACCGGTTAAGGACTATGACAAAGTGACTCTTCATCAATTAAAAGCTGATTTATAAAGACTTTATATAGAAGGAGAGCTTTTTCTGTATGTAAGTATACCTTTTCAATTCATTTGATATAATTTTGCATGCTTTAAATTTTATTAGTTTGGCAAATTGCTGAATTCGTTTAATATTAAGTTTTTAATGAATAAGAATTGAAAAGTATGTGTTTAGATACCGTACTGTTAAGATTATGTTTCCTGAAAAATACCTTATAATTTGATTTGAGAATTAAAATAATTTTTATATTTGACATTTTTGTCTTTTTCTTACAATGTAATAATATTTCTGTAACGGATTCTAAAAGAAACAAGCATAATATACAAATATATTTCATGATTAGAAAAAAAATATTTATTGGAAATTATAATTTCAGTGAATTGTTCATCATTAAAATTAACTATTTTAGTATAACATTATTCAATTACTGTTATCAACTAGCTTGATTGTATTTAAAATTTATGATTAGCATTTTCACATGTATTCAAGCATTTAAAATTCATTTTATTTTCTACTGTAAAAGATGATTTTTACATATTATAATTTTAGAAAGCTCAAAGTATACAATAATGTTTGTGGGAAAATAAAAGTGGGTGATATAAAGCCTACATATAGTCCACTCTTTCTTTTTGTTAAGTTATAAAATAGAATACTTATTTTTAAAATAATAATTTAATAAGTTAAAAAAATCACTGATTTAATAGTTTTTTCAATATTAAAAATAGTTTCGTTACCCCAACAATATAGTTTCAAAACTTATAAGATTTATATATTTTTTTGTCAGTTTTTCTGAATATGTCTTAATATTTTGAAATCTAAAATATTATATCAGTTTTAATAATTTTTAAATTAAATTTCATAAAATTTCTATAAGTCGATAATATTTTCATTTTCATTAAAAACTTACATCATTATTGGTTTGTCATTCTGTTAAAACAATATGAAGAAATAAAGGCTTAAATTAAATAAAACTAGAAATGTACTCTGTATAAATTTTAATTCTCTTTCTTTTAAACGAAACTATTGAATTCTTATTAAGTCATAAAAATATTAATGGATTGAATATAAATGCAGAAAAAATGACTTTATTAAATACATTAATGTATAAATTCAAAAAAGAATTATAGTATTGAGTAATATAAAATAAATTCAAAAGTATCATCTACAATAAATATTTAACTTTAAATAAAGCATTATCTTCATAATATAATCTGTTTCAACTCGACCACTAAAGCCTGTACAGATAATAAAAATTTGCATAAAAACATGTTTACTCAGATAATAGAAAAAACATTAAAATATATGCTTGTAATCCATTCAGAGTTTCTGAAGTATTATTAAAATGTTTATACTTTGGAATAGTTTTTTAAACAAAAAAATTGTTTGAATTATGTTATCATGTGAATTCCCTTTGCTAAATAATTATTTAATGTTAGTTGCTTAGCAAAATACTTAGACAAAACTAATTAAATTCATTAGCTTTTAATATAAAAATATATGTGGTATTTGTTTTAATGTTTTAATTGTTTGGCATTTTGTAAAAAAATTTAAGTAAAATAAAATATTAATTTTATTTATGTACTTTTATATACTCCTGATCATCTCTTGCTATCATTTCTAATACACTAAAATAAGAAATATAAAAAATTTGGGATAATTTCTATTATTTAGAAACAATTCTGATCTAGAGAGATACTGATTATAGTTTGGGCAATTTTAACTTAAACTTCCTTTTCACAAAGTAACTATTCTTACTGGAGCATAATATTCAGAGAAAATGAGTCATTCAAACATTGAATCAACACAATAATTATATCTTCAACATCAAAATATTAATTTCCATTATAACTACATAATTTTATTTTTGAGCTAGAGATCTGATACAGAACCCTTCTTCCTAAGAAATAATATCATGCCAATCAAAAAGAGTTGAATATTTTTTGATTATTACCCCTCAAATGTCTCAAATAATAATATAATGTAGGAGTTATAAAAGCGAAATTCCAGGAAAAAGAACTAATAACTACAATTTAAATTGCTTTATTAAATTTTGAATTTATTAATTTACCAAAATTTTATGTGATTATCCATATTAATCTTGCTTTGAATTCAAGATGAAAGAAGTTTTATGTAATTGTCATGTTGAGTTATAGTTTGTGTTACAATGAATGGGCTTTCTTCTGACTAAATGTGATAATTAATTTTCTAAATATTACACTCTATATAAAAACAGCTTCTTTGGGAAAAGGAAATTTCAGTTAAATGTGGGCAAATTATCATCAGAACCTCTAGTTCCTTATTGTTTCTAAGTAATAGAAAATATCCCAATTCTCTTAAATTCACGTCACATTTACTGTAATATTTTTATATTGCAAGAATTATATTTAAATATGTTTGTTGACAATTACCCCATTCTCTCTCTCTCTCTCTTCTCTTTCTTTCTTTCTTTCTTTCTTTCTTGGTTTCATTCATTAAAACGAAAAAATATTGCGAAAAATTTTAAGTCACACAACTAAAAAAAAATTCTTTTTAGAACAAAAAAGAATCGTCCATGGTTGAAAAATTCTCATTAAAATATTTCCCTTCGAGAAATTTAAAATTGTCTAATCTCACTTCTCTGCTTTTGAAACATGCAACAAACTTGTCGCAATTATATTTTATGATTATTTTAATGTTTCTTTTTACTTGTTATAAGAAAAAATGAAACTAATTATCAATGATAATTAGTTCTATTATTTCTTACTTCACAGAATTATCTCTTTTATTAAAAATTTTCCCGTAATACCTTATCATAAAAAAATCTCCTTAGACATAATTACAAATACAGTACACACTTCATTTCATTTCATTCCCTTAGATATTTTCAGTTTATTTCAGTACAGTGAAGTGTCCGTGGTAGCCTAGTGGTCAAGGTAACGGACTCGTGACAGGAATATCATGAGTTCGAGCCTAGTACCGCTGAAGACCCGCCGTGTAAAGAGGCGATGTACGTTTAATCTGTCAAGGCTTAAACGTCCTCACGTTGTTGTAGTGGGGTAGTTAGAAAGGGGGGTCAGCTCAGGTGTCGTTCTCGTCCCTTGACAGTGGTTGAAAATTACAAAGTCCATCTCCAAAAGCACTTGAGTAGCTGAACATTGCGACGTTAACATTCCCTCAGTACGGCGAAATCACTATAAGCTTGGAGATCTTTAGTACAGTTACGAAATCCGGTATTGGCTCAATAATTTGTGAGATGATTGAGAATGTATCCTCTATGAATAATTATTACTGAGCTTAGTCATTCTGAATGAAAATAGAATACAAAGCTTTTAGGGTATTCTCAGATATATATAAAAAATTTGCTACTACTTGATTTTGTAGAGAAAAGTAAGTAATTTTGCCTTTTATGATTTCCCAATAAATGTAGTAACTTGACTCTGATGCTGCTAAGTCAACATGTATCCATGGTATCCTAGTGGTCATAGCCTCGGACTCGTGACTTGCATGTCATGAGTTCGAGCCCTAGTGATGTTGGAGATTAGCCGTGAAGAGGGGCTTAAGCACGCTAATTATGTCGAGGTTTTTAAGTCCTACCACTGGTAGTTCGGAGAGGGAGGACAAGCTCTGGTGTGATTTTTATCAATTGACTATAGTTTAAAATTACGAGGTCCATTACCAACAGTCCTTGTGTTGCTTTATAGCGCGCTCACTCACTTTATCCCAACATTAAGTTATTGAATTTATGATATTTCCGTTTCATTTTCTAATCTTTAGCTCTTGTAAAACGCATTCTATTTTTGGAGAAAAGCGAAAAATGGGAAATATTTTTATACGATAAAACCATCAACCTTCTACAATTTCCATATCTACTGTAAAGCTTTGTTCGAACCCTAAGTACTATGTACTTCTTTTATGTTTATTGATCCAAGTTTTTTTTTATATTTATTGAATCAAAATGAAACATATTTAGCAACTCACATAATCAATCATGTGTGCTGGCACTCATTTTCCGAAGATCTAACCTACAAAAGTCGATCTCCTCCCCCACAAAAAAAGAGAAAAAAATCCGAAAACAATAGAAACGCAAAGTGCATCCTACACACTTTTTCCAGAAAGTGAAACTTTCTCAGAACCACATTCTAAATCCCAATCGATTCCTCTCTGACCCAGAACAAAGAACCAACCAACCATGACTGAGTGATAGCTTAGCGCATCAACAACTGGCTCTTTGTCTCCATTTCTTTGGCAAACACAATAGACCATCAAGTTCTCCTGCTGCCAGCAAATTAGCAGACGGCCTGGATTTAGTAAAGTTTAAGTAAGAAGTTACGCGACAGACACAATGTTAAAGGTGAT
Organism: Trichonephila clavata; assembly: GCA_019973975.1. Classification (NCBI taxonomy): domain Eukaryota; kingdom Metazoa; phylum Arthropoda; class Arachnida; order Araneae; family Nephilidae; genus Trichonephila; species Trichonephila clavata. Next base: position 12,964 of record BMAO01013140.1, on the reverse strand, counting down.
AGGGTTTTGTGTGAAGTCGTCCGTTTTATTGGTCAGTGTGACTGCAGACTTTGACCTAGACTGAATTGAGATCGAATGTATTGTTAGATCTGTGATTAAGTTGGAGAGGATGACTTATGATTTCGATATGCTGTCGTCTCCGGATGTTTTTCCTTTTGTTGATTGGATGACTTGATATTCGATTTGGATTAACTTAATTTAAAAATATTTCGAAATAGGGCTAGATTAGAATGGATTTGGACAATATAGATAGATATGTAAATTTTAAATGACAGCGGAAAAGGAAGAAGCTGTTTAATCGGAAGAAAGAAGACAATCATCATCTGTTCTATATTTGAGTTTCTTAAATGCATGTTAAATTTTTTTAAAAACAATGGATGCAATGTTTTCAAGGATAGTTTTTTTTTTCTAGGACAATAGGGGTTATATGTAAGAAGCTATGAGTTTTAAATAAACAGGTATTACATTTTGAAATTTTAAGTGTATTTAAATTTCTCTAAATTTCATTCAGTAATAAAGATATTTGTAAAGGAATAAACCAGATACTTACTTATCTGTAACTTAAACACTGTCAAAAACTAATCTGGGAATTATATTTAAATAAACGATGGCTTAGAGATTCATGGTGATTAGAGATATATATTTGAACCATATTCATAAGTTCGGAGAATGAGGGAGCAGAGCTCGGGGTGCGTCATCCTTGCAAAATTAAATCCGTCACCAATAGTCTTCTTGTTGCTTTAGAATGCGATGCAAATTAAAATCAAATAAAATAAAATCTATGCTATAATTTTCCAGTTTTCTATGTAGTAACATAATAGAGATCATACACTACATTTAAAATTTGTTAATTTATGACGCAGTAAATAATATTAATTTTTACTTTGCAAATCACATATAAATGATCCACAAATATTATTCAGAATTTTAAGAGTAATAATTCGACAAAATAGTTCTGATATCTTAATTAAGATTTTCCCGTTTTCATTGGGAAAAGAATTATAAGCAAATATAATCCGACATTAAAACATTACTATCATACTTCCTTTAATTATATATTTTATATTTTTAGCGTAGTATAATTACTTATGAATAAAGTAATAATGCTCAAGTAGAGGTTATATCTTGACAACACACCGAATTCATGTTTGTCCTATTGTGCCAACAACAAATTTTAAAAGGATACGAATATTTGAGCATTCTATCGAATATTGAGCATTTCTATCGAATATTGAGCAACAAAGGCTATTTTAAAGATTATTTATTTATATTTCAAAGGAACTCCGGATATAAAACGTAATAATTCTATACAACTTCTAAACATCACAGTTCTATTGGTTGATTGAAATTAACGACACGCTTCGAAGAGACACGAGGTCTATCTAAACATAACAGAAGAGATTTAATAAAAACAAAGTTATTATGCATATTTTCTGGGTAAAAAAAAATTAAAAATAGTATTAAGATGTAGGGAAGGTATTATCTCAGGAACTACCTCATTTATTTGGGATCGAGGCTTAAAATTATGTACATCTTCAATAGCTCTTGTGTAGCTTCTGTTGCGACATTAGTTTAAACAAATCGAAAGTACGAAATTCATTGATATTAAAGAATTCGTATAAATCTGTAGAATGTATAACGTAATCTAAAATAATAATGATAAATGCCGATTTATTATTATGTTCGAAATGTAAAAGTAAGGCAATGTTACAAAATTTTCTGCTTAATAGATGAAAAGCAAAATTATTAAAATAAGTTAAGCAAATTATTCAAATAAATACATATGAAAAAAAATTTAATACTTAAAATTACAATGCTTAATTTGATATACTTATATTGCATCCAGTAGGAAATAAATGGAAAGATATAAATTAAAAGTAAAAAAAACTTTTAAAAACAAGCTTTTATTTAAATGTGCTAAAAAGAATAAAATAAACTTTTTCCTTTAAAACTTTTTTTTTAGATAAAGTTGTTTAATTTACTTGTTTATCTACACAGGTAAATCTCGCGACAAGCTTTTATATCATATAAATTGTGTAATGACGTTATAAGTTGATAGTAAAAAAAGTTTTAAAGGAAAAGTTTATTTTATTCTTTTTAGCGCATTTAAATAAAAGATTGTTGTTAAAAAAGTTTTTTTACTTTTAATTTATTTTTTTACTTTTTAGTTATCGCTGGACAGGTTTCTCAGTCTGTTCATCTCATTCAACGCACCATTGTTGCTAGGTCGTTTGCCGGTTAATTCCGAACAGTCTTGTTCAAGGGTGGTGAATTTGTATGGAACAACGTGCCATTTTTTCTACAGAAATATTTAATGATGCATATAGACGTGCCACCAAACAATTTTGACTTGTGATATTATTGGGAAAATAATAAAACTAAATACTAACAACTCAAAACTATTTACTACGAAAAAATACACTTTGCATTGAAAGGTATTAAATGTTTTTGTTATACGTGTAATTCAAGTTAAAGTAACATTAGTGTGACTTCCGCTGTTGCAGATTAGATGACAAATAACTTATATCAGGATTGTAAGGGGTTAAATTAGCAGAATGCATGCTGAGTTGGAGTCATCTGTCAAACGATTTCTTAGCGAGGTTTTAATGTTATTCATCCCTGAAAATAATGACTCGCAGGCACAGTTAGATGTAAATATAGGTAAAGTAGCATATGTGTGAACCAGTTTCTTCAAACAGTTACATGTGTGTGGAATTAAATTTCATGTTTACAAAATTTCGTTACTCGCATTTTTCTTGTATTGCTTGTTAATCTTTTTTGTTTCAATCAATTCGCACTTTTTTTTCAATAAATTTTTGAATCCATATTGAACTAGACCAGGAATCAATCAGTTGCATTTTAAATTCTTCAATTTCCAGCCAATAGAATTGGGATAAGTTAAATTTATCAAATAGAGTCACATCAGGGAACATAATAAACTTGAGAGTTTTCAATAATTCTTTGAACTGAGAAAATCTCGCTGAAAATTCTTTGATTGACCAATCAATAGCAGAAATATTTTGAATTAAAATGCAAACCGTTTTCTTCGGTGGCGAGACCAAAATATTATGTCACGTGCCATCACTGAGTACGCGTGCCATTGCTTCGCCATCCCTGGTTTAGCTGTATCAATTCCCACAAAAAAAAATATTAGACGAAAAACACAATTTTTTTTTTTTTAAATCCGTAATTTTTAAGCAATTTTTCAATCTTCGCACAGATCTTGAATAATATTGTTCTACACACGTAAAAAAAGTTTCGTGAGATTATCTTCATAAAGGACGAATTAATTAAAATTTTGAGTATTTTTTGAAATATCGTGGGAAAAAAAGTTTTGTGCTTTTTATTATTAAAATGACTGATTTTAAAGAGCAAGACATAAGCTGTTTTAGCACGGAATGCCGATTCATTTAAACGAAAAAAATTCATGCGCAACGATTTAGACATCGTTTTCATAAAAACGCATCGATTTTGACTTACTTAAAAAAAATCGTAAAAAATACAAATATTATTATTTTGTAAAAAAAAAACATTATACCGTATAGTGGCGAAATAAATGATCTTTCCGATTCTGTAAATTTTTTTGTCTGAGTTTCATATATAAAATTAGATTGCTGTTTTAAAAAAATCAAAACTCCAAAAAAATTTCCCCTCATCTCGTTCTTTATTTTGCGTCGCCGAGCACAGCGGAATAAACAGCCCACAGGGGTAAAACAATTCTGCATTTTAAGATTTTTAATTAATATCTTTCTAACTAATAGCAATACCGGAATTTAAATAGTCAAAGCATGCATCGTCATCCAAACTAAACGTGAATACAAAGTTTCACCTCAATCGGTTGAAGATATCAGCTTCAAAATTGAGTTGCAAGATTCAACCCTAACAAATTACATAAATAAATACATACTTACATTGCAACTTAAATAAAAGCTTGTAATAAAAGGAAGGACTATTCAATATTGAAAAAAGTGAGGCATTTTTTTTACATTAAGTGAATTTACAATTCTCTTCTCTCCGGCTCCAGTGGCTTAAGGGTAGCGAGCTCGCTTCATAAGCCTAAGGTTGCGGGTTCGACCCCAGCTAGAGTCAACAGATTTTCAGGATGCGAAAATCAAGGCATGTGTGTCACATAATTATGTGGCATGTAAAAGATCCCTTGAGTATAAATTTGTCTCTGGTGGTCTCGACAAAATTAAATCACTGCAATATTGAATTGGTGTCATAGCTCTTACGTTTGGGGACTTGACGTGTATGCAAAAGACTAAGTTGCTAAAATTCGGCCCCATTGGTAAATAATAACAAACATTTAAAATAGTAACACACTGACGAAGAGTTTTGCTTGACTTTTACTTGGTTAAATAAAGCTACAAATTACTTTATGATTTTGAATTTGTATGCATATTATATTAAGAATTTTACTAACTGCAAACAGCACGAAAACATACACAACATTTTCTGATTCTCCTGTCAATCTAAATAACAATTCTTTGCGTGTTGGTAAAATTCATATTTCTTCGTTATAATCGTTTTCAATTCCAATATCTAACAACATTACTCCAAAATAGTTATTGCTTGGAAAAATTATTAGTTATAGGATTCACATTTTTTTTTTTTTTTTTTTTTTTTGTATTTTTTCATAACTTTTTCATAACAGTCCTCCTCTCTCCAAATTCATTTCCGAATTTTTCTTTTACAATGACTACATTTATTTTTTATATAATCTAAATTCTCTGTTTCAACGGAAGTAACATAAATGAAATTTTAACAAATATGTAACGCCAAATAGTTTTACAAGAAATTGGGTCTTTGAAAAACAGTGAAAATGATACTGTTTTGATATACTTATAATTAGTTTTCAAATTAATTGTTAAAAATTGATATTGTTTTTGTTCATTGATTACGGAATTTTATTTTCTAAATATATTCGCTGTTTTAAATATAGCTTAAGAGGACTAGGTACCTCAAAAATGACCGAACTATCATTTTTTAAATGAATCTTATTCTTTGCATTATTATCTTTCGATTGATATATCACTTTTGCATGCCAAAAAGTTAGAAGTTGGATAAAGCTTCATTTGAAAAATGTAAATTAACAAATTAGGCAATTCGACCGCACTCCCTTTTCAGAAAAAAGGGCTGAGAAAAGCGTTTTGATTATAAAAAAAAGAGAGAAATAATAATTATTTAAAAAAAAGTTGTAACATATTGCAGGATATTACACAGGCATTACGATAAAAAAAATTTAATTTTTTTTTTCTTTATGAAATGTGTGCATGTACGATTTTTGAATTAAGGAATTTTTATACATTAATAATTTCATAATTTCTGTTCTTATACCTCATGTGTTTTTCATACAAATATTATACTTCAATATTATGTGAAGGAAAAAAATTAAATCATTCGTTAGATGATCAATTCGTTAAAATAAAGTGGTTGTTGTATATCTTTCGGCACGGATCAATTTTGTACTTTCTTATAAATCGTTTGGTAGTCAAAATAACACAATTTTAGTACCAATAACACAATTTAAAATAAAGATCTTTTATCACCGTCCAATAGATAACTACTACATAATTGATTTTTAAAATATAGAACTTGTGGGAAAAAAAACTATACAGTTCGAAATTTTTCTCTTGGAGTTTATGCCTATATTTGTTTCATCTGCATCGCACTGCAGAAGAGTTTTTATAATAAAGGATTTTTATGAAGTAAAAAAAGAACAGTAGTTAATATTCTTCGAAGAAAATCATCTCTTGAAGAATGTGAATGGTCAAAAGAAGTGGTTAAGAGAAAATGTGATGGGGATTCGAAGGAAATGCCGCAACATGGAGAACGTTATTATCATTACTAGGTATAAAAGTATTATTTTAAAAAATGGCCCTTGTGTAGCTGAGACTATTCTTTGAATGTATTGCTTAGCATAATACTTATTTATTTTATATAGATAAAAATATCTTAAAATAAATAAATTAAAGAGGATAGCATGTTCTATTCACCTAAAAACAAAAAAACAAGAATTTCGTGTTTATTTCTATTGTTTTTTTGTGTGTGTGTTTAAATACAAATATAATACAAATACATTTTCCCTAGTTTCTCTCTCTCTCTCTGTGTGTGTGTGTGTATGTGTGATAATCATTTTGTTTTTACTAACTTAAATTATACGGTATTTAATTGCTCAGTATATGGGAAAATATGGTTTTATATGTACCAAATTTATTTGGCTTATTCAAGATCTTTCCCACAACCTGAAGATTTTTAAAAAAAGATCTCGTACGTTTAATTTACAAATAAAAGCATTTTTTTAAAAAAAAATAATTTAGAAATTGTGAAAATTGTTAAATTTGTGAAACGGTTATAAAAAAGCTATTCATTCACTCAAGCCTTTATTTTCTTAATCATTTAAAATATTTTTTTTCCATGAGAGAAGGGTTTTTTCCCCTCCTATTTATCTTTCATGTTTTTACGTTTGGCTACTTAAAAAAATGCATAAGTGCATACTTTTAAAGTTCTTAAGGTAATATTATATGATTTACATTTTCAGGATGGTTTTCAATCCTTGAAAAGGAATTATATCCTCATAAAACCGTAGTACTTATTAAAAATGTAAAATGAATTTTTTTTTCTAATTTTCTTCTTACTTTCTTTCTATTTTTAAGGCGTTACGTAAAAATAATCTTTGCTAATTAATTTGTGTAAATATAAAATTATTGTTGTTTATTTCAGTTATGTTATTTATATATACATTTTATATTCACAAACATAAAATATTTACCTTTTACATTATATTGAAATACATTATTCATAATATTGAAATATTTAATTCTTACATTACTTATTTCAAGAATTCTACTGATTATAATTAGCCTAAATTCTGCATCGTCTAAAATTCAAAGCAAAATAAAATTTCTTGAAGCTACTTTCTTATAAATAATGATGTCCACGAAATTGATCAGTATGTCGAATTTTAGCTCCTGGTACAGTATTCATATTGGAATATTTTTCTAAATCGTTATATTTATTTGTTTAGTATTTTTCCCTTTTTTTTGCATGATTCAAATATTTTTGTTTAAAACAGCCTATATTACTATTTTTTTAAAAAAAGGTTAAAGCAATATCGTACAGTGAGATTAATCTAACGCTCGTACTTCAAAGTCTACTATTTTGTATGAAGTGATAAACTTGTGTGTTTTATATGAAATGCATCAAACCTTATACAACCACTTAAGAAGTTCGAGGTATATTTCGTACTTTATTATCAGTTAATAATTATTGAAAATAATTTATTTGAGGAATAGTTACTTTCTTTTTACCTAATTCGATGCTTAATTCTTCGCTTTTACAGAATATTTTATTATGTCTATAAATTGAATTTGTTCAAGTTATTTCAAATATGATACAAAAACTAATTGTTATTTTTGTTATTGTTTTTTGCTCTACTAATATTCATCCCATTTTACTAAGCTAAAGTTTCAACTATGTTTATGAAAAATTTAGTTATAAGATAGTAAAATTATATCATGACCACAATCTTAATAAGTTATGTTACTTATTTAAATTTGATTGCGTTGCCATTTGTTTGTGCTAAAACCTCTCAGGAATAACACTCAATAATTTTTGCATGGAATGATTATATATATAAAAAAACTAATCACTCATTTAAACTTAAGTTTCAAACAAATGAAAATATATTAAATTAAACATTAAATTTATACTCTGACTAATCGATTGTACGTCGAATTCTATCTGCTTAGCTCACAGAAAATTATTACTAGGCTTTATTTTTGACAAAAAAAGGACATCCTTAATTAAATATTCTGTTTCTGAATATAATTGTTTGGCGAAGGAAAACACACCCAAGAGATACCGTCTGGTCTTCACTAGGTCATTAAGTTCAGGAAGAAGCCGCAAAGCATGTGATGTCTTCCGCTATTCAATGTAGGTCTTTAGTTGCCCGTATTCATTAACATAACTTGCCTCTTTCGTAGGGGTTAGCGGAAGGAAACTTGGCTCGGGTTTATGTTTATGTTTGCATAATAAACAGAAAAGCTATTTTTTGTTTAAATTCATCGGTTTGTGAGGGTTCTTTGTGAACTCATCTCCATCCGTGTAGGATGGATCAAAACGGCAGGAATAAAGAAATAAATTCGAATTTCGTTGTTAGGTACATAATGATACTATACGATGATACATAATGATACTATACTTTATATGATACTATAAGATTACAAAGAGGTAAATTTTATAATGCTTCCCTTTTTAAAAAAACGTATCAAAGAGTTATTAACTGAGATGAGTGGCTGCTCTGTCTTATTCGATGTAGCAATCAGAGACGTCTTAAGACTTCTTAAGGCCCTGTGCCCCTATACAAATATAAGCATATATGACCCTTTAAAATAGACAGTACACACCATATATGTTGTCAAATGCTCGTACAAACAATAACCCTAAACAAGGCCGTTTTTAACTTCGCTGGCGCCCTGGGCACTTCAGTTACGCACCCCGACTATTTCCTCACTCTCTCCTTCAGTTCTTACATTTTCAGTTTGTGTTCAAGATTTTTTTAATTTTCCTCTCTTTTTTTTCTTCCCCCCCCCCCACACTTTTCAATTTTTTGCGCCCTTAAATCTTTCTCGCTCTAGGCTGGTGCCTAACATGCCTAAGCGAAAAAGCGGCCTTGACCCTAAGCAAATGAATGTGCATGACTTACAATCGCCCAAACTGGGCTCAGTCGACTGCCGCCTTTTGACTGAATAAGTAATAATGGTATATGGTGGTAGGCCTATGCCTATACATGGACGACAGTCATCACATGTAGCCAGTTGACATATCGTCCGAAATTCCCAGTTTTTCGGAGAATACAACTGTAAATAACATTTGACTGTTGAAATCATTCGAATCATGATCTTATTAAGGCTGAAGACGAGACGCGGCCCCATTGTGGCCGAGGCTTTGGCCCGGAACACCTTGGCCCGTAGTTTAAAATGTCCCTGGTAGCAATACTATCATAACCTTTTACAATAAAATTTTTTTTTCATTTCTGTTTAAGAAAATCGTTTATAAAATTCAAGTTATGATATGTACTGCGGATTTATATAAGCACCCGTGTGTGTGATAATTTTTATATGTATAACTTTCTTGATAATACAGATAAAAACAACTTCAAAAATCCCCGAAAGACTATTTTGATACAATCAGTTTGATACAATTTATTTATTGAATTAAATGTTTCGAATTTAAAGATTAGGTTTTGCGTTTTATATAAGACAAACATGAAATAATTTACAATATTAATTTTAATACACATTATAAATATAGTCTAAGAATTTCTTTAAAAAGTAAACAAATTAATGAGAAAATATCCATTCGATCATTTAAGTTTTATAAATCGATAATCCATTTGGAATAATAATTATCATAATTATTTTTTTTTTCGTAAAATGTAATTTTTGGTTATTAGTAAATTTTTCAAATATGATACTAATAATTAGTCAAACTAAAAGGATTTGAAATTTATCTAGGAAAACTGACATTATTTTAAAATTTTATGTAACATTCAAATGAAACAGTCACATTCAAGCAATTCTGTATAAAAGTGCCAAAAAATCATTAAAGTAATATTAAATCATTAGTGGAAAAGTAACGCTTGCAAGTTAAACTTTCTGTGAACTTCAAGTCTGAAACAAATTTGTTACTTTTCTAAAAGAATGAATATTAAGATATAAATGAAAATATTGTAAAATGTTATGAAACTACTTAATTTAAAGTTATAAACTCATCCACTTTCATAATTTTTAATTTCACTTTGAAGCTCTGTAATTATTTACTTTTGGCATTTCGAATAATAAAATAGTTAATAATTCTAAATTTCAAATGCTCTATTTCTATATCTCTCAACTCAGTTTTCCCACATTTACCTTTTTTAAAATTACCAGCACAACAAAAAGATGCATTTGTGATTATTAAAATTAAAAAGAGAAAAATAAATTCAATAGATTTTTAAAAATTCGATTGAAGATTCTGAAAATAAGTCAACAACTCACAGCGTTTAAATATGTATGTTTTAAAATTTTAAATTCAGATCTATATGATTCTAGCAAACTAAATTTTCTCGAATTACACATACTCGTAAGTGGTCATTGTTTAAATATTAACTTATTAACCACTTCATGAACTATTGCTTTTGGCAATATTCGAATTCGTCATCGAATCACTTTTATTCTTAAAGTAGTTGTTAAAATATCTTTTGGTGAAACTATTTTAAGTTTTCTTAAAAATCGTTTGATAATTGTAATAATGATATATTTGTTTGCAGAAATCGTTTGTTATTACTGTCTTACTGATAACTGTCTCTGTAACTTGATTCAAAACAATTTATGAAAAATGATAATTCCACAGCTCGAGTTTCATCTTGGAGCTATGGTTGTCTGACCTACATTTTGTTGCAGTAATTTTTACATAATAAGAATATGTTTTAGAAAAAGTAGACGTAGTAACTTTCATTTGTAAAGAAACGCATCGAATATTAGGAGTAGTAATTAATATCCTTCGTAGAAAATTGACTGTTGAAGAAGGAGAACAATTGAAAGAAACTCATCGGAAGAAAATACAATTGCTTCGAAAAAAATGTGTAACAAAGGAGAAAAAAAGTTCGTTAACCTGGCAAAAAGAAATACAAAAAGCTCTTCATGTCCGAATAAAATATGTAAGATAAAAACTTTTGATTTAGTTTTTCACAAAAATATTTATAAATTATTACAGATAGCTGTATCCGCATATTCGATTTGCATTCAATTATGTACATACTTCGTTCTTAATTTAAAAATTAGGTCTTTAATTAGATGCGTATTTATTACACTGTTATCTGCTAAGACTTTAAAAATCGAGAATATGAATTTAGTATTTATGCATCTTAATAAATATTTGACCATCAGGGAAAAAAAGCTATCCTAATGCAATGGAAAGTGAATATTTACGAGCGAAGGACTATACACGAAAAATACGTAACGCACTATAGAGCACAGCTCAAATATTTCTTGATAAATTTCTAAACATTAGGTTACTAATTATTAATAAAAGTAACAGTAATTAAATGCATATTATATTATTAAATGAATTTTTTTATATATTTTTTTTAAAAAACTCATTTTATACTTTTGCAGTTTTTTTTTTATTACGTATACCTGGCTGAGGAAAAAAAAGTTCCGTTGACATCAGTCACATTAATCAACCTCGTTCTGAACAGAAACGGAATCATAGACCGAAAAAGTAGACAATGGGGGTGGTCTAAGATCTAAGCTATAGGTAGCATTAGGGAAACCTTTCAATAACTTGCAGTTATTTAATTTTTTTTTTTCTTGTTCAATCTGACTGAGTATGCTAGAGCGTTGTTATGTTGTAATTGAGATTCGATTATAATTAATGGGCTTCAAAAATTAAGATATAGCACTTAAATTTAAACATCTAATGTTTATTAGAACACATGCACACAGATAAGTCTACATATAGCCGCGTCCAAACATAGGATGTTTTAATCCCGTGTAAAATGACATAGAATTACAACCAGAGGATGTCATACCATCCTGTTTTTGTTGGTGCCCCTCCCGCCCAAGTAATGACGCGCATTCAGTACAATACTTCGAATACTATAGGAATGCACTTCGTCTGTTTAGTGCTGTATATCGGCCTTATGACCATCGTTTATTCATTGCTTTAACTGACTATAGAGATCAACGACCACTTGCCGAACAAACTCAAAGTGAAGCACTGTCTCAAAATTCCTCCGAACACACATGTAACTTTCTGTTCAAAGCGACTCCTTTTGATGACAGATTTTGAGTGCCTTCTGGAATTTCACCACACACACTGAATGGATTTCGGAAAACATGCATTTCCTCCCCAAAGTCGGAAAGCAGTTTTTTTGGACACCTTAACACGCGCAATTGCTGCTGAACTTGTGTCGGTTCATGAAGAACTTCTCGACAGTGCCTGTACACGAACCCCATTTGGTAGATGTGACGATTGGTAGCGCTTTAGGATGGATCAAATTTTGCGGATAATGAAAGAGTGCTAAAACTCGATAGCTTCCAGCAGAACTTCTCTATCGACAACAGATGATCGCCCAGATCTCGACCTGTCTTTGTCTGATATTACCTTCTCTGAAACGCCTAAACAATTTTGAGCTGTATGTTGAGCTTAAACCTTCCTCATTGTTATATTTTTGGCACTATTTTTACGTTAAGGCCTTTTTTCTGGAGGAATACGGCCATAACGTGAATTGCTAGTTTATCCCGCTATTTTAAGAGACTACAACTAATACGTTAAAGAAATCACAGCAACTGATAACAATTATGATCTTCGAAATGTGCTCTACCAAATTAGGCCAGTTCACCCAAATATATATGTGTATATATGTTCCCCTTGTAATTAACATAAATTCTCGCAATCTCAAGTTCAACTCCTTTTTCTTAAAATATTCACGCATTTTTTTATAAAAATGACATTTTTTTTTCTTTTTTTCTCTTTTTAATATGTATTGCAGTTATTAGATACTTACTGGTTTCATTCTGCTTTCTTTAACAGGTATAATCTGGCATTAAAGCAACTTGATTTCAGCAAAAATGAAACCATCACTTACGTCATTTTTGGCTGCTTTTTTTATTAATGTAAGTAATTGTATAATTATTTTATAGCTTTAAATTCGAGAACGCACTTTGCTTCCTAAAATATGTAGTCGAATTTAGATAAAAATAATTATTTTTTCTGATAAAGTTTTTTTTTTTTTTGAGCAAATGACATCAAATATTTTTTATCATTGAAAACATTATTTACAACGGATTTTTATATAAGTTTGAAATCAATATAAATTCTTTGGAAAAATTCTAAATAATTACAAATTATATCCTATAATATTTAAAGGAAGAAAAACGCAACCTTTTCAACTGTATTATGTGGGATTCCTGTACAA